>PVKP010000836.1:0-171546 GCA_004027715.1 Plecturocebus donacophilus | reverse complement strand
AAAAAAAAAAAAAAAAGAAAAAGGAAAGGAAAGAAAAAAGAAAATAATGAGGCACATGGCACATACATACACACCTGAGTTGTTCTTCCAAATAATGAAAATATAATAAAAATATCATGAGATATTTGTGACTATTTTATGAAGGGTCATGGATAGGTATGAAAGGAGGATACTGCTTTCCATTCTATTGTCTTTTGACCTCTGGGCAGTCTAATTGTACCTATGTACCCAATTTCCTTTTCAGTGGCTTTCTTCCTCTAGCTAGAGAAACTATTAGCTGCGGAGGTCAGAGAACATGACCGAGTCTTTCTTTGTGTCCCTGAGGATAGCTAGAACTTTGCCGATGGGCTTCAGGTTGCTAACCTAGGAAATGGAAGATACATTCATACTATGCTGAATCCGTCTTGCTGGTTTTTGGTAGAAAAGAGAAAGTCCTGAGGTTGGGGACGGACTCCAGGAAGTTTGCCTTACTTTGTCGGACATTCGGAGGGACTCGCACCATTCCATAGGGGACTCAGAATAACTCCAGGGTAGTAAAACTACAGGCTGTTTGCACATTGGTCCAGCGACCTGGGAACAAACTTGTAGCATAGAGAGGCTCCCAGGGCACAGAGGCCACACCACCTCCCTCCGCTCTCTTCCAGGATTCCCCACAATTCAGGAACATCAAAGAAATGCTCTCGATTGCCAGACAGCAGGACATCTCAGGCTGTCTTCCTGTGCCCTCTGTGGCTACAAATGTAGGTCTGGTAGAAGAGCAGTCACTGGGGCCACCTCCTTAGGATGACAGCCCAAGGCCCTTCTCTTATGACTAGCATCCTCTGTAGTGAGTTCTTAGCAGCTTCCCACTCAGGCTTGCTTTTTTTTGAGATGGAATCTCACTCTCTTGCTCAGGCTGGAGTGCAGTGGCATGATTTCGGCTCACTGCAACCTCCGCCTCCCTGGTTCAGGCGACACTCCTGCCTCAGCCTCCCAAGTAGCTGGGACTACAGGCGCCCACCACCATGCCCAGCTAATTTTTGTATTTTTAGTAGAGACAGGGTTTCACCATGTTGGCCAGGCTGGTGTCAAACTCCTAACCTTGTGATCCACCCACCTCAGTCTCCCAAAGTGCTGGGATGACAGGCGTGAGCCACCACACCAGCCCTAGGCCTGCTCTCGAGAGCAAAACAAAATGCTTTGTTTCAAGCATGAGAATTCTTAGGCAGCAAAGATGCGACCGCCCAGCCTGGGCCCACGTAAGCCCAGGGCTCCCCTCTCCTCTCCATGTTCGAGGTTTCCTTTGCTTAAAGCCCATAGATGCCATCTTTTGAAACTGTGCTTTCACCTATGAGAACAGAGAGCAGATCAATTCCATGCCAGAGCAATTCTAGTCTTAAAAATGTTTTATCTTCTTGAAACTTTAAATTATTAATCGCCAAAGTCTACTATCTGGTAATAGATAGTTTGAAACACACTTTTCCTGGGAGCCCTCTGCAGATCTTTGAAAGCAGCATGTGCAGAATCCTAGATGACTTCAGTCCTGAGGGAACACAAGCCACATGCCTCTGTGTGACTGCAGAAGCCAGCTTCGTTCCTCCAGCAGAAACTTGGAGATTTCTAGATCCTGGGTTCTTGTGTCTTCCATAGCAGGTTCTTAACCCAGATCCTGCTCTCAGACATTCTTTGTGGTTCTTGTTCTTTCTGTCCCACAGCATGTCTGAGGTCTCTTGCTCTGCTTCCTAAGAAAGCCCCACAGCCCTAGTTCCCAAGAAAACAAGCTCCTTCTGTCGTGTTGAATAAGCAGTAAGAGGGCCTGAAAGATAAAATCCTCTAGCTCAGCCTGCCTCTGCTCCTCCTCTTTCCAGAAGCACTTCCTAAAACATTTAAGCCACACTGACATAGGTGGCCTCAGGAGTGTGGGGGCACAATCAGTTCACTGCAGCCTCCGATTCCCTGGCTCAAGCAATCCTCCCACCTCAGCCTCCTAAGTAGCTGGGGCTACAGGTGTGCACTACCAGGCCTGGCTAATTTGACAATTTTGTTTTGTGGCGACAGTCTCCCTATTTTGCTTTAGGCTGTCTCAGTTCCTGATAATTGATATGGGCACAGGGTGTTAAGTCTCAATGCACAGCTGTGACAACCCTGGGTAGATAAGCCTGGAGGTGGAAAGAGTGGGAGAGGGCCTGGGAGGCTGTCCCTGGTGTTCGCACCCACGAGGTGCAGTCTAGAGTCTGGGAGGAGGTCGGGGGTGGGGGTGGTGTCAGCTAGAGGCTTCAAAGACTGGGACACTCTCCACATCTGTCCTGTGTGTAACTGTTCATTTATTCCTGACTGTGCATTCACTTGCTCTTTATGTTCTCAGCATTTGCTAGGGCTGTGGGGATGGATTCAAGGTCGGCCCAAAGAAACGCCAAAGCAAAAAAAAAAAAATCCTTGGGCACCCAGTCCACCCACCTAGGGATGCCTTTGGATCCTCACAGGTCCTGTGGGGCTTCCCCAGGTTGCCTCTTCTGGGTCTCATACCTTGAGGGCATAGCTCCTAACCAAAGCAGTTCATTGGAGCTGCTATAGCAATACTACATAACAGTAGATTATAAACAACAGAAACTCATTTCTCAGCCAGGTACGGTGGCTCATGCCTGTAATCCCAGCACTTTGAAAGGCCAAGCAGGGAGGATCACTTGAGCTCTGGAGTTCAAGACCAGCCTGGGCAACATAGTAATACCCCCTCTTTACAAAAATAAAGAAAATTAGCTGGGTGTCATGGTGCACAGCTGTGGCCCTAGCTACTTGGGAGGCTGAGGTAAGAGGGTTGCTTGATCCGGGAAGGTCAAGGCTGCAGTGAACCGTGATCACACCAGTGCACTCCAGCCTGAGTGACAGAGTGAGACCCTGTCAGAAAAGAAAAGAGAGAATAAAAGAAAAAGAAAAGATTGATTGCTCACAGTTCTAGAGGCTAGGATGTCCAAGATCAAGGCGCCAGCAGGCTCGGCGTCTGGTGAGGTGTCTTCCTGATTTATAGATGGCCATCCTCTCCCTGTGTCCTCACAGGGTGGAAGGGGCTGGGGAAACTCTCTGGAGTTCCTTTTACAATGGCACTAATCTCATCCATGAGGGCTCAATCCTCACGACTTAATCACCTCCCAAAGGCCCCACCTCCTAATACCATCACACTGGGGCTTAGATGTCAACATACGAGTTTGGGGAGACACAGACATTCAGTCTTCAGCAGGTAGGGAGGTTAGCACTTTGGTTCCCACTCATATAAATACCCCTAAGTCAGTGCTTCTCAGAACATCCCTGTGCATAGGCATCGCTTGTGGATCTTGTTTAAGTGCAGATTCTGCTTCAGAAGTTCTCGGGTTGGGGGTGCGGGGCTGCATTTCCATTGAGCTCCCAGGCGGTGCTGGTGCCATTGGTCAGGGGACCCATGTGAAATAGCAAGGTCCCAGGATGCTATTACCCTCTGGCTTCTCCTCTGGAGGTTTTGATTTTTCCATTTGAACCTGCAGGGTCAGACGGCCTCATAGGCAAGGGCACAAGAATGAGAGAAACCTGGATATGCTGTATTGATTTAGCTCAGAGTCCGCTGAGGCAAGAGCCCAGGTGAAAAGTGTTTCTTCTCCTCGCTGGGTAATAGAGCCATGAGGCTCAGCCACAGAAAATCAACCACGACCTAAGGCAACATGGAAGGACAGTCTCTCCGGCCTATGCCCAGTCAGGACTACCCTCTGTGCCCATGCTCACCTGATGAGACTGGTATCATCTGCCATGATCGGCCCTTCCACTGAATGCCAGTTCTTACCTTGTTTCGTTGGAGCTCCAGGGGCACAATGCTCTGGGAGTCTGGAGCTGAGAGAGTGCTCACTAATTACATTTATTGGGTGAACGTGGATAAAACAATTGACTTGAACCTTGCACGCTATATTTCTACTAGCACCAGCCCCAGGACACAGGGTGTCGTTTATCGGGAGGTACTAAGCTGGACTCCATATGGAAAACACTCCATGACAGCTACCACTAAAGGAATTCTTCAATTTCATTTCTTCCCCAAACACTGCCTTTCTCAGCTGCTGAGTTTTCCGTCTCTCATCTGCATGAAGTCTCTTCCCCAGGAAATGGGATTAGGTAGGGCCTGGGTGACCCTCCAAGGAAGGCTGAGGCTATTTGCATCTCTAACCACATGGAAATTACTCCTGACAGTCCAAAGTAAAGCGGAAATATTAAGAATGATGGAGTGACGTTTCTGTACCAGGAGAAAGGTGGAAAATTATTAAAAAGTTTTAGAGGCCAAAGCACAGCAGTAAGTTGTAGATTATGAATATATATTTAAAGTCTGCATGACAGTCAGTGGCCTTTATTCCTCAGACTTTGCAAAAGTATGTTTTCAATGGGCTGTTTCAGAATTTTTGGATTACGATAGCTTAACATATGATGTTTCTAATTTCCTTATATTATTTTCCTTCAGAAACACTGGCTCTATCTCCATTTGAAAATTTCACACACAAAAAAAGACAGGTAAGTAACACATTTAGGAATTTATTACCCAGTTTATAAATGGTCCAGATATTTGAGTTTTCCTGACACTGGATTTTGGCTAATGTATGCAAAAGAAGAAGGGTGAAGGGAGATAAAACTTATATCAATATATCTTGTACTTACGTATCAAAAGCTCTGGTGAAAAGCATGTGGACCTCAAAGAATATTGAGGTGACTATTGCTAGTCACCCTGAGGCCCCAGGGTCCTCCGTGATGGATTTAAGGTTTCTTCTCTACTGACTGTTGGTTGATGTTTGTGATATACACACATGAGATTCATTTGCTGGAGCCAAAAAATGCTCATGAGTACAACAATAATAAATATTAGTTGAAGTTAAAAAATGAATCTGGGCCGGATGCAGTGACTCATGCCTGCAATCCCAGTACTTTGGGAGGCTGAGGTGGGCAGATCACCTAAGGTTGGGAGTTTGAGACCAGCCTGACCAACATGGAGAAACACCCTCCCTACTAAAAACACAAAATTAGCTGGGCGTGGTGGCACATGCCTGTGGTCCCAGCTACTGGGAAAGCTGAGGCAGGAGAATCATTTGAACCCTGGAGGCAGAGGTTGCGGTGAGCTGAGATCGCACCATTGCACTCCAGCCTGGGCAACAAGAGCGAAACCCCGTCTCAAAAAATAAAAATAAAAAATAAATAAAATGAATCCAGCGGGGTGCAGTGGCTCACCCCTTTAATCCTAGCACTTTGGGAGGCCCAGGTGGGGAGATCACTTGAGGTCCGGAGTTCGAAACCAGCCTGGCCAACATGGTGAAACCCTGTCTTTAGTAAAAATACAAAAAAAATTAGCCAGGTGTGGTGGTGGGCACCTATAATCCCAGCTACTTGGGAGACTGAGGCAGGAGAATTACTTGAACCTGGGAGGCAGAGGTTGCAGTGTGCTGAGATTGCATCACTGCACTCCAGCCTGGGCAACAGGGCGAGACTCCGTCTCAAAAAGAATCCATCCATAACACCCCACGTTTTACTATCCAGTACCAAGGGCCTTTTGGTGGTTTTCCTGTGAGCCTGGGATTAAAGGTCAGCGTGCACTAGAACACTCTCCTGCTCCCTGCAATATGTGAAAGTAATACCTCCCCTCTGTGGGAATTTAAGTAGATTTTTGCTTGCTGAAAGGGTAGCAATGACTTTAATAAACACCAACGCCTTTTTTTTTTTTTTTTTTTTTTTTTTTAGAGATAGGGTCTTGCTTTGTTGTCCAGGCTGGAATCCTCACTGCCAGCCTCAAACTCATGGGCTCTAGTGGTCCTCCCACCTCAGGAGCTGTGACTATGGGCGTGTGCCACCATACCCACATAATTAAAAAAAATTTTTTTTTGTAAAAATAAGGTCTGGCTTTGTTGTCCAGACTGTCCTGAACTCCTGGTTTCAGGTCATCCTCCTGCCTCAGCCTTTAAGTCCTGGGATTATAGGGGTGAGCCACCATGTCTGGTCCAAACATTTTTTTTTTTTTTTTTTGGAGACGGAGTCTCACACTGTTGGCCAGGCTGGAGTGCAGTGGCGTGATCTCTGCTCACTGCAATCTCCACCTGCTGGGTTCAAGCAATTCTCCTGCCTCAGCCTCTCGAGTAGCTGGGACTACAGGTATGTGCCACCATGCCCAGCTAATTTTTTTTTATTTTTAGTAGAGACGAAGTTTCACCATGTTTGCCAGGATGGTCTCGATCTCCTGACCTAGTGATCCACCCGCGTCGGCCTCCCAAAGTGCTGGGATTATAGGGGTGAGCCACCACGCCTGGCCTTCTGGCCCAAACTTTTTTAGACTAATGAATATCTTGCCAAAATGTGTAAATATTAAAAACATGAATTAATGAACATAATCCTTTAATTTCCTAGTCTTACACAAAGCCTGGTGTCTTTAGCTATGACATTTAAGTAGCTGAAATCAAATATATAATTAAATTCTGTGAGAAAATAAAACAGAAACTCAGATACCTTGGAATTTTACACTAAAGATGTTAGCAAATCTCCGTCTCATTATTATTGGAGTTGGCCCTTAGGAATGCTTTCCTTCACCTGGGAATACCAGCTGCAAACATAAAATCTCACTTCTTCCCTTAAGGATTATTTTTCTCAGCTGTAATGTGGGTCGCATTAGGGAAATCAGGTTAACTTTTGCACAGAGGAGATTAAAGGCTCAGGAGAATGATATACAGGATATATATTTTGATGGAGGGTTGGGAAGATATGGTATAAAGTGCATCTGGAGCTGTTGCAACACCATCCTGAGTGCCTGGGGAGAGTACCAAAATGCAGAGATGATTGGACGCTGGTGGTGGGAATAATGCTTTGAAGACATTCTGTCTGATAAGCCCACCTCTGCACCAAACACGAGCAGATGCTGCCATGCGGGGCTCTTGGTTATAGCAGGCAGAGCTAGTCCGGGTTTCTGTTCCTGGGGAACTGCAGGGATTAAGAATGCTATGAGAGGCTGGGTGTGGTGGCTTACACCTGTAACACCAGCACTTTGGGAGGCCGAGGTGGGCAGATCACTTGAGGTCAGGAGTTTGAGACCAGCCTGGCCAACATGGCGAAAAGCCGTCTCTACTAAAAATACAAAAATTAGCCAGGCATGGTGGTGTGCACCTGTAATCCCAGTTACTCAGGAGGCTGAGGCACAAGAATCGCTTGAACCAGGAGGGAGAGGTTGCAGCGAGCCAGGATGGTGCTACTGCTTTCTAGCCTGGGCGACAGTGAGTGAGATCCTGTCTCAAAAAATAAAAAAATAAGAATGCTATGAGATAGGGAAATGGAACTAGGGTCTCAGCCTGGATGCAAAGCAGGGGTGAGCTTCCCTCAAGTGAATAAAAAGGCTGGAAAAAGCTGTAGCAACAGTTGATTAGGGTTTCGTTTTTTCATCTCTGCATGCCCAGAAACGGAGGTAGGAAGACATGAACACAGCCTTTCTCAGAGGACTGTAGCTACGCTGCTGCCTGATTCTGTGTCTGACTTTGCAGTATCTCAAGATTTTTATAAGAGCTGGTTCTGGACTGTTTGCCATGGGATGCGGAGGGTTGATGGGGACAGTAGCAGAGCCACCAGAGAGAGAAGCCTCCTGGAAAAGATGAACCCACCACCCATAATTTGAAATTTGAACAGGAAAGTAAATATCGGGAAGATCAATTTAATTAACTGACTCCCTTGGAAAGTAAAATAATACAACAGAGTTAAAAGGATTTTAAGTCATAATGTTCAAGATTGTTAAAGGCAAATGAAGGAAAACCACCTATAAAAATCAACAATAACTAGGCACAAATAGATGAAAATGATAAGTGTATGAAAAACAAGGAATATGAAAGCTAGGAAATAAAAATATCGAATGATAGTTAAAGACTCAAGGGATAGGATACATTCTAGACTAGATACAGGTAAACAGATAACTAATAATTAAAGATATTGCTATGTAATGCTCCTGAATGCAGGCCAGAGAAACAAAGAGACTTGGAAAGAAGAAAGAAGAAACAGACAGATACAAAAGCTAGAGCAAGAGACTGCAACATGCAACAATAAATATTCAAGAAAGTACAAAAGAGGAAATTCCAGAGAAGCAGTATTTGAAGATTTTATTCCAGAATATTCCAGAACTTAATAAAGCCATGAGCCCACACCATAAAGATATTTTCTATGTACTAAGAAAAGTAAATAAAATTAATTCTTTACCTAGATGTATCTATGAAACTGAAGAACATCGATGAGAGAAAAATCTTTGGAGTCACCAGGGAGAAATGACTTGTTACCTATAAAGCGGCATTTAGGTTAAAAGATGACTTTTTGGTCAGGTGCGGTGGCTCACACCTGTAATCCCAGCACTTTAGGAGGCCGAGGCGGGCAGATCACCTGAGGTCAGGAGATCGAGACCAGCCTAACCAATAGGGTGAAACCCCATCTCTACTAAAAATACAAAAATTAGCTGGGCGTGGTGCTGTGCACTTATAATCCCAGCTACTCGGGAAGCTGAGGCAGAAGAATCACTTGAACCCGGGAGGCGGAGGTTGCAGTGAGCCGAGATCGCATCACTGCACTCCAGCCTGGGCGAGAGAGTGAGACTCTGTCTCAAAAAAATAAAAAATCTGTTAACCTGGAATTCTACCCAGCTTTACTATCACACATGAGTGGGGACACACTGATGAGCACTGTAGGCATAGGATGACTAAGGGAGTTTACTACCCATGGAGCCTACAGATAAAGCCACCATGCAAAAGTAATGAATTCACAGAGAAAAACAAATGGAATCAAGAAACGACAGCAAACACCGGAATAACAAAAGGAATTGGTAAATTTAATTAATTATTGAGTACTAAAAGACAAAAAGTAATGAGCACAGTTTTGTGCATTTTATTTTCTTTAAAGATAAAGCTCTGGACAATAACAAGAAGAAACAGGCAGGCACATGTCAGTTCCGCATTGAGTATAAGCTCCCTAAGAGACAGGATTTTTTGCTATCTTCTCTGCTGCAGCTTCACCTTCAATCCTTACCACAGCCCCTATCACCTAGGACGTGTTTGGAAAGTATTTGCTGAATGAGTAAACGAATGAAGTAGGGTAGTAGCAGAGATTTAATGGGTAAGTATACCCAAGTTTTTGCTTTGTTGTGGAAGGAACTAGAGATCCTGATAAGCTTGACACATTGTTAGAAATAAACAAGGTTAATGCTACAAGAATGAAAATATCAATAAGAGCTTCTGAAAAGGAGAGGAAAACAAAGAGAACATAAAAAACTTTATTAGCCCAACAGAAAGCAGAGGAGAAAAGTAAAAAGTCGGCAAAGAGAAACCAGATGGTAGAAATAAATTCAAATGTGACAGTAATCACAATAGATACAAATTGAATCAACTACCTATTAAAGGACAAAGACCATCCAATTATATTAACACAAAAGAGCAATGATGATAATTATGATAAACCAAGTCCAGAGAATTTCTAAAACAAATTTACCAATGAAAGATTAAAAAGAAAAGTTTTGGAAATGATATTAAAGGCATATATTTGTCAAAGGAAACTTTTACAATATTACTAACAAATAAATATAATTTAAAAAAGTTACTAAGGACAAAAAAAAGATACTACATCATGCTGCAAAACAATGCACACAGCCAACATAATCTTGTATGTATCTAACATACAACCCTGAAATATATCAAGTAAAAACTAAAAGAATTAGAAGTTCACAAAACCAGAGTGGAAGATTTTAACAACCTTTATCAGAAATTGCCAGATGGGCAAAGCCTGGCGGCTCACGCCTGTAATCCCAGCACTTTGGGAGACCGAGGCAGGTGGATCACCTGAGTTCAGGAATTTAGACCAGCCTGGCCAGCATGGTGAAACCCCATTTCTACTAAAAATACAAAAACAAAATTAGCCAGGAGTGGTGGTACATGCCTGTAATCCCAACTACTTGGGAGGCTGAGGCAAGAATATCGCTTGAACACGGGAGGCAGAGGTTGCAGTGAGCTGAGATCACGCCACTGCGCTCCAGCCTGCATGATAGAGTGAGACTCTGTCTCAAAAAAAAAAGAAAAAAAAAGAAATTGCCAGATGAAGTAAGTAATATTTAGAAAGTCTATGGAAGATACGTTCAATGTGATACATAATTAGAGAGATTTGCATCCATATATATATATATATATATATATATATATATATACTCTTAAAGAACATCTGAAGCATTCAGAAAAGCATCACATATCAGGATACAATTTTCAAACAAGTTTCTATTATTACTATTGTTAAAAGAAATTAACTGGAAAATCAAGTAAAGATGTCAACATATTGAGAACCTGAAGCGTGTATTTTTAAGAACTCCTGGGTTAAGCATCACTCCGTGATGGAAATGACAAGATAATTAGAACTGATGTCAGAAGCAGACTCACATATGGTGAACCACAATTTGCAATATATACTGGTGATACTTAGACGTGAATTTATAGCCTACACTTAATTTTTTTAAATTTTACTTTAAGTTCTGGGATACATGTGCTGAATGTGCAGGCTTATTACATAGGTATACATGTGTCATGGTGGTTTGCTGCACCAATCAACCTGTCAACTAGGTTTTAAGCCCCACATGCATTAGGTATTTGACCTAATGGATAGCCTTATACTTACATTAAGAAAACAAAGATGAAAAACATATGAATTGTTAAATTTAAGAACCTAGGAAAAGGACAGCAGAGAAGACCCAAAGAACATTGAAGAAATATAATAAAAATAAGAGAAAAAAATAATAAAATAGAAAACAAACAGTAGAGAAGGTCAAACCATTGAACCCCCAGAATCATCAATGAGGTGGTGGTCCCTTGAAATGTGTGAGGTTTATTTCTCCCTCTAGTTTGCATATGACTTATTAGGGCATCTAGAGTAACTGTCTACTTCCTGTTCTTCAGATTCAATCAGAATAATGTTGACATAGTGTATGGGTGTGATGTCTCGTGGACCGTCAAGGTGACTATGCTGTCTATGGACCGTATTAGGGCAGAAGGCAGTAGATTTGACAAAGCCCTCAGGCAAGACTGTGAGGGTGAACTTTTGGCTCTGTCAGGTCAAAGTAAATTGCTTCTGGAGATCCTTGTAATTTTGAATAGAGAAAAACATGTCATCTAGGTCAATAACTGCATGCCACATGTGTTAATTTTCTCAAGTCAAGATATTAGGATGCTTCTGGGATGGCAGGTGCGATTCAAATTTCCACCTGATTAAATTAATGGCAGTACACAGCCATTCCCTAAGATCCGTTCAGCTTCTACAGGCCAAACAGGTTACTAAACGAGGAATGAGATGGATAGAATTACCTCCGCATCTTTCAAGTCTTTGGTGGTGTAATTTTACAATTTTCTCAGGGATGTAATATTGTTTCCTATTTACTATCCATGTCAGGAATGGAAGTTCCAACAGCTTCCACTTGGCCTTTCCTGACATATTGGGAAAGGGGCCCATATGGGGATTACCCCAGTTTCCAAGATGTCTGTTCCAATTTTACATTCAATAACTGGGGAGATAACCACAGAGTGGTCTGTAGACTTAACTAGGTCACTGCAAGTTGAACTTAAGCTAAGGCTCCAAATATCTCTTGACCTCTGAAGGCTCCCACTCTTGTTTGTGGGTCACAGTGCATTTTGTGTCTCTAAGAATTAGAATTATTCTCAGCCAGTATCTAGTAATTCCCAAAAAAGTCCAGGTAGCTCCCTTTACCCAATGCACTGTTCATCTAATAAATGGTCCCAAGTCTTTGGGGGCAAGGGTGGGGGAAAACTTTGAGGAAGAGTTATAATATGTGCATCAAACATTTGTACATTTATTATATATAATTTTATGTATGTTTGTACATAAGTATTTGCTCAAAGAGACTCAAGCTAGCTTCAGTGAACAGATTGGGGGTCTGTTAATTGCCTTATGTCTACAAATTCAGTGAATGGTCATGACTCTCCACTGTGGTGACTCAAGTCGGTTTTGGAGCTACCAGACTTAGAGTCTTCCTGCTACATACAGCAAGAAGCACTCTAGTATGCCATTTTCCTCCCATTGACATTATGATCAATTAACCACTACTGAATGTCTTTGAAAGTCTAGGAATTCTTATTACCAGTGCATCTCCACATCCCTCTACAGTAGATGCACCCAGCTTGACTGGTGGTTAAATGTAGCCACTTGTTTTCTGCTTCTTTTATCCTCTTTGAAATCGTGGAGCCCATCTCAATGGTGGTCTCCACCGTTGGCATAACTGCCCTACCAAGAAGAGCAACCACGAAGCTCTTCAAGGACTCAAGTTCACCCCACGCTTATGTATTTCTCAATGCTTCAGTTGAGGGTGTGTCTTCTGGGCCTTTTTGTTGAAGGTAGATGGAGGTGAGTAGGGTGCAGATTGCAGATGATCAATCCAGTCCAACATTCCCAACTACACTGTGACAGATACTCATCCCACCAAGAGCTCAGGTCTGTGTTTCCTCCTTTGAATCTGAGTGAGCAGTTGGAACCACATTGACCAATGGAGTATAGAGGAAGCAATGCTTTGTGTCTCTGTCTCCGTCTCTCTCTCTCTCTCTCTCTCTGTTGGGCTCCCTGCTCTGGGAGAAGCCAGTTACCATGCCACGAGGACACTTACACAGCCCTGTGGAGAGGTCCATGTGAAAAGAAACTAAAACTTACTGCCAACAGCTAACACCAGCTTTCCAGCCCTGGGAGTGAGCTGCCTGGGAAATGGCTTCTGTAGCCCTTATGAAGCCTTCAGATGGCTGCAGCTCCGGCCAGCATCTGATTACAACTTTACAGAGACCTCAAGCCACAGTGGCTCAATCAAGATGCTCTTGAATTCCCAACCCACAGATACCAGGAGAGAAAATAAACTATTATTATTTTAAGCCACTGTGTTTTAGGGTGATTTATTACACAGCAATAGATAACTAGCACATATACCTTACTTATGAATACATACATGTATAATAAAAATAGAGAAAAACATGCTTGAATGTTTTTATCTCAGGAGAGTTGTTACTTGTAGACATAGAAAGGCGGGGTGGGATTGAGGAAAGGTCCAAAGTAAGCCTCAGAGGCATCAGCGGTACATTTTTTTAAAGACCTAAAGCAAATATGACACAAATTAGGATTTGTTAAACCTGAGTGGTATATACATGATATATAATCATATATAATATTGTTCTGTCATTTTCTGTATGTTTAAAAAACTAAATTAAAGCTGTGGTAGGGCAGGGGGGACTATATAGTGCTTTAGATCACAATTTTGCCTAAGGTTAAATCCACTCCATGTTCTCAATGGCTATTGACACCTCACTCAATCTGTCCAGGCTTTAGCTTTTCAGTGGAGACCTCAGGAGACCTCAAGCTTTCTATTTTTGCTGTAGAGAATGTAGCAGAAGAATGTCCCCAAATTGCTTGGCAATCCTCCTAGAAGCAGAGCTGTGGGGATTTCTTTTCTAGAGCCTCACATATACTGAAGGCACTGTTCATAGCCCTCTAAGGAACTGCTTTTATAGGTTTTATCTTTAGAGTGAAAACATGTATGAGAAAATTAAAGGAACATCATATTATGGATCATAGAGATTTTGTTTTTGAGATGGAGTCACTCTGTCGCCCAGGCTGGAGTGCAGGGGTGCAATCTTGGCTCACTGCAAACTCCACCCCCGCCCTGGGTTCAAGCAATTTTCCTGCCTCAGCCTCTGGAGTAGCTGGGATTACAGGCGCCCACCACTACGCCCAGCTAATTTTTGTATATTTAGTAGTGAGGGGTTTTGCCATGTTGGTCAGGCTGGTCTTGAACCCTTGACCTCAGGCAATCCATCCACCTCAGCCTCCCAAAGTGCTAGGATTACAGGCGTGAGACACCATGCCCGGCTGTAGAGTTTTAAAGTGGAAAGGGAACTCCTGCTCATCGTCTCTCCCATGGCAGGGATGTCTTTTACAATGTCCATGCTGGGTGGCAAATCAAGCCCTGCTGTAACACCTGGCGGTAACAGGTGTTTACTTCATGGGGCAGGGTGTTCTGCAAACACGCGTGGAAGGCGCTGCACTCGTGCTGAGAGAAGCCTGGTGGCTCTCACTCACTACTTTTAGCTTCTAAAGCAACACATTAGAAGTCTACTCACTTCTACATGACAGCCCTTCAAATCAATGTTTGGAAACAACAATCTGGCCCTTCTTCAGACATCCCCACTCCTGGTAAGACATCCTCAGGCAATTCTTAAATACCTGTTACATATGGTCTGGTGCTTACACAGGGCTTGATATAATCTTCAAATTTTCTGTGATTATTCACAGCACAGATAGAGAAACGGAGGCCCAGGGAACATAAGTGACGTCACCCAAGGTTAGAAGACTGGGAAAGTAGCAAAGCCACATAACCGAGACTGACTGAGCCCACGGATTTCCTGCTACTCTGTGGGGCTCGTGAAACATGGAGGCACATGGGACACTGAAGCCCTCCCTGCCTTCTTTACTTCTTCCACTTTCTGCCATGCAGCTCCTAAGATGTGATGCTGAGAACTGGACATTTCAAGATGGGCTTTAACATGAAAGACAAAAACCGCAATTACTTTTGCACAAATTTAATATTTTGGTTTATTTGTTCCTCTTTCCAACCCTTTGAGATATGCAGCAAAGGCAGTGGAGGGCCAGGTGTGGTGGCTCACACCTGTAATCTCAGCACTTTGGGAGGCTGAGGTGAGTGGATCACCTGAGGTCAGGAGTTCGAGACTAGCTTGGCCAACAAGGTGAAACCCTGTCTCTACTAAGAAAAATACAAAAAATAGCTGGGTGTAGTGGTGCATGCCTTTGTTCCTGGCTACTTGGGAGGATAAGGCCGTAGAATCCCTTGAACCTGGGAGGCAGAGGTTGCAGTAAGCTGAGATCGCACCACTGCACTCCAGCCTGGGTGACAGACCAAGGCTCTGTTTAAAAAAATTCACATATAACAGACCAGGAAACAGGTTCAGTATGATGGACTGCCTAAAGAAACCAACCAAGTCTTCAGTGAAGGCTTGGATGCAAACCCAGCCCTTCACACTCCACATCAGCCCATTCCATCACACTAAGACCACAATAATCCAGAATCTCATCAGCATGAAGAACTGGCCCCACCTGAATTAATCTAGATTTAAGCATTAATTAACATGGACTAAAATACCTTCAGCCTCTTTGGCAATCATATGACACTATTGCCTTATATAGCGTCTGTTAGAAGGTACTCTCCCCACCCCAAGTCTCTTTTTGTTTTACAAAAACTACTGCGATATCATATCTTCTCCTTGTGTCAGGGAGTTGTATTGATCCTTATCAAACTCCCTTTCCCTCCCACTGTGACCAAGCCCACAGCTCCAGCCTGGTCGGGGGAGTGGGGGGCGGCGGTGTTTTGAACTATCCCTGCGTCACCCAATGTAGTATCAACTCCCATAAGAACTAGACCACTCACACTTTTGATTTTTTATTTTTGAGACAGAGTTTCACTCCTGTCACCCAGGCTGGAGTGCAGTGGCGCGATCTTGGCTCACTGCAACCTGCACCTCCCAGGCTCAAGTGATTCTCCTGCCTCAGCCTCCCATGTAGCTGGGACTGTAGGCGCCCACGGCCACACCGGCTATTTTTTTTTTTTTTTTTTTTTTTTTTTGTAGAGACGGGGTTTTGCCATGTTGCCCAGGCTGTTCTTGAACTTCTGACCTCAAGTGATCCACCCGCTTCAGCCTCTGAAAGTGCTGGGATTACAGGTGTGAGCCACCGCACCTGGCCATTTGCATTTTGGCTATGTGCATGCTTGCTCTGATCATGGAGCTGTTGATCACATTGCTGGAAAGCACGGTGCTAAGGACGGAGCCCCGGGGCACAGATTCCAAGTACAGTTTCCTGAGGAAATATGATGGCAGAGTATATGTTCAGACGCCACCATTGCAGCTTGACTGACAACCGTGGGTGTATAGACAGGGAGTGTCACCGCTGCCCTCGACCCCGCCTTGCCCCAAGATATACCCTCTCCATACAGCAGCAGGAGGCTGGTGAATTTGGAAGGAGAGAGACACACGTGGAGACATCTCTCACATACTCCTGACATAAAATCATTATTCTGTTTCATCACAGACCATGCTTGAGGTCATGATGAAGGTTATCCAACGCCATTGCTTTTCCCCACCTCCGCCTCACTGGTAGACTTCAAGCTGCTTGGAAAATCCTATCCCAGCTTCCTCATTTTGGGGCTGCCTCTTAACTGAAGCAGATCCCCCCGCCCTCACTCAGTACACACACGCACGCACACGCAGCTTGATTCTAATTACCTAGTACCCTCTCCTTTTCCTGTTACCATTTTCTCACAAACAGATGGTGTTTATAGACAGAAAAGAAATGGGAGTTATTCAGCTGCAAGGCTGGTAATTGATACCCAGAAATCTACCCTCCAAAGACACCAGCAGAAGGGGGGTGTCTCATGGAGGAGGCAACTAAAATAGCTTGGAGCAAGGACTGACTCACCTGGCCTGGGCCGTGTCCAAGGGGTAGGACAACAACCCAGCATGTTTGAAGCCAGCTAAATGAGGTGTGTGTTCCCGGCCAGCTTTTTCCTGCTTCCCTTTGAACTTCCAGAGCTGTATGTGTGAGCTTTATGTTCATGCGCCAGCAGCAAACAGAGACCTGCTTTTCCCTGCACTGGTGGACAGCCACACTGCCAGCTGCGACTTCCTGAGCTTCTGCTCCATCCCTATACTCTACTCTCCACTTGTTGCTGTGGGAGACCCAAGGGAAGTGCCAAGGCGCTTAGGGTGATAAGCAGGCTGCACTGCCAGGGCACTCTGCCCTTTTAGAAATGCCTAGCCAAAGGGATTTTAAGATAAGACAGGAGGCAGAGAGGGAATGAAGGGGAGAGAGTGTGTTTGTATATTAGGAACTATAGGAATAATCGTTAAATGTGGAAACACACAGACACAGACAGACACACACACACACACACACACTCACACACTCACACACACAGTACCCAGGAATCTTGGGGGCAAATGGAAAGGAGGTTTCAGTTTAAGGTGAGACAGGGGCTTAATTTCTGAACCAGTTGCCTGGGGAGTTCTAATGTTGGGGTCCTCCCAGCTACGTGGGAGGCCAAGGCAGGAGCATCACTGGAGCCCAGGAGGCGGAGGTTGCAGTGAGCCAAGATCGTGCCTCTGCACTCCAGCCTGGGTGACAGGAATGAAACTCTGTCTCCAAAAAAAAAAAAAAATTAAAAAGTAGAAGTGGTCTAGTTCTTATGGGAGTTGATACCATGTAGAAAGTATGAAAGTAGAAAGCATGGGGCAGCACAGAGGTCCCAGGGGTCATGAAAAGAATCCCAGGCTCCCCGATCATCCCAGGAGGAGGGCTTTCCTAGTCATAGATGGGCTTCTTCATGGGTCAGAGGTCTGTCTGCAAGAGAGTCTGGCAATGCATGGGATTTTGAGGCATCTTCCAAACCTTAGCCACTAACAGTGTCAGGGAGCTCTTCATGCCACTAACAATTTCAGGGATCTCTTTCCTTTCCCATAAAAAGATGATCTCTCTCTGGACCAATGCCTAAAATGTCTGTAGCCAAGTGAAATATTTGTAAACCATAATCATACCCAAATCACAAAACTTTATGCATAATACACTCAAAACACCATAATGAGATGAGGTCTACAGTGCAACAGGTTAAACTGAGGGGGAAGATACCAACTGGAGGTTTGGAGTGTAGGCTTTGAAGTTAGGTGGCACCTGAGATCAGTCCCAGCTCCCCTGTTTGCTTAAGTGGTTTCCATCACTCCCAGACTCTCATCTTCTTAAGCTGTAAACTGGGGACTGAGATCTATACCTTCCTTATAGGACTCTTTCAAGGATTAAAAGAGCCATTGTCTTTTCTGTAGTCATGTTTGCAAACTGTCAATATGGAGCAGCTATTATGAGTCCATCCACGCAAATGTGTTTTGCTTTAAGTGTAAAAGGTTCATGAATCAACATATAAATCAAAGGATTTCTACTTACATAAGAGAACAAGCAAAGAGAACTTGAGGACACTGAGAGGATCAAAGTGGTAGAAAGAAGAGGAAAGGAAAGACAGGAGCAAAAGCAATGAAGGCTGGGCCGAAGACAAGACTGCGCAGGTTTACAATCTTGGCCAGAACCAGCTTTTGGTTCCCATGAGCAGATGGAAGACTTTGACTACGCTCAGCAAGGCACTATCATTCTGCCAGTTACTGAAGCAGGTAGCTTGGCTTTAAACCATTTCTGTGCTTATTTGGCTTGGGCAAAGAAAGCTCCTTGCCAGGCCAATTGCTAATTAAATAGCCTCCAGGTTGAGACTTGGTCTCTGCCCTTGAGCCACATACTCTGGATGAAGAGACTGAGTACCAATGAACAGAAGATGATGACTGCCTGAACTTCAAAGGGGTCAGAACAAGCATTGGAAGCAGAGCCCACGGCTGGGCTGGCTGGGACCACCTAGAGGCATGGTGCGTGGGCTGAGCCTTGAAGAGTAGGGTGTGCATAACCAGAACCGGTGGAAAGGAAATCCCTGGCCCGCAGAATAGCAAGGATTAAAGAGGGAGACTGGCTTCCCTGGAATAAAGGGCTGTAGCCATAGGTGGCAGGGGGCTGGTCAGTTCCAAATGAGGCTACACCTAGGGAAGGTTCTCTTGTATGCAGCTCAAAGACTCGGATTCCCACGGAGGTGTGTCAATTTCCTGAGGAAGAGGCAGAATTGATGGCAGGGAAGGTGGGAAGGTAAAGTAGGGTATCTAAGCTGAGGAAACCATCTCAGAAAATGCAAGGCAAGCAGAACATGCTGGGGGTAGATGACAGTGGCACCTGGGTTAGGGAAGATCCTCAATTTGGGGAAGGGGCGAGTTGGGTGGGAGGTTTCCTGTTTGCTCATTTCTTTTTTCTTTTATTTTTTTGAGATGGAGTCTCACTCTGTTGCCCAGGCTGGAGGGCAGTGGCATGATCTTGGCTCACTGCCACCTCCGCCTCCTGGGTTCAAGTGATTCTCCTACCTCAGCCTCCTGAGTAGCTGGGATTACAGGCATGTACCACCATGCCCAGCTAATTTTTTTTTTTTTTTTTGTATTTTTAGTAGAGATGGGGTTTCACCATGGTGGTCAGACTGGTCTCGAACTCCTGACCTCGTGATCTGCCCACCTCAGACTCCCAGACTGTCGGGATTACAGGTGTGAGCCACTGCGCCTGTCCCACTCATTTCTTGTTTAAAGGGACAACAAAGTGTACTACAAATAAAAACATAACTTAATCTAACACTCCATAGGAAGTACAAACTTTTGGGAAATCAGGCACCAAGTCTACACATGCAGAAGGAAAAAGAAGACTTCAAGGCGTATGCTTTTTAACGCCATTTTCTACATTTGCCTCAATTGCATCAAGGATGTGTAGACAGCCATGTCCTCTAGTGCCTGATGGGAGTATTTTCAGACCTTATCAGCCCTGTCCTTGGAAGTCACTGGAGCCACCATGTTGTAAGCTGAATGATGATAACTGTGTGGCAATTTCCATCTTTTGTTCTTGTCATTCCCATACATATGACTTTAATGGCAAAGCAATGAGATTACTGGCATTAGTGACTTCCTGTCCCCAAGCTCATCCCTGGATCATTTTGCCTGAGGTTGGAAAACAAACCAGATCAGCAAGCATCTTCCTTCAAATAAGGGCATATTCCGTGGCATTAAAAAATATGTTTTTCAGTTGTTCAAAACTGGGTTTATCTGGTTTCTTTATAATTCTAGAAAGCTAAAAGGTGATTTTAGGGGCTCAAATGAAAGAATTTCCCCATGACCAACTTTACTGTTAATTCCACCTGTTTTGTTAGGATATTTATGCCACAAATAAAGAATAAAAACTCAATACATTATGGGAGAATTAGAATCTGAATTATGATAAAATTCATGCCTGTATTTATCAATTATGAAAGTGATTGGGACACCCTCTAACCTGAGCTGAAGCCATAAGGACTAACAGTTAACTTTAATTCAAAAATATCAATACAGGCAGGTACTCCAAAGAGCCTTCCCAGCTGCAATGAACCCAACACACTAATTGACTAACAGTCATTAACCAGCTACTTCGCCTGAGAAGTCAGTATGTGGTGAGAGATCAAATATTTCAGGCAAAAGTGAAACAAGTGAGATGCCACCATGTGCAGTCATACGGCACCATTTTAAAGGTAGCCTCTGGGCAATTTGGAAATGATCAGCAAAATTCTAAATGTGCACATATTTAGACACAGCAATTCCATTCTTAGGACTATGGCATACAGAGATATTCACAAACGTGTACAAAGATCATGTATAAGAATGCTCGTGGCCAGGCACCGTGGCTCATGCCTGTAATCGCAGCATTTTGAGAGGCCAAGGAGGATCACTTTAGCTCACTTGAGCCCAGGAGTTCGAGACCAGCCTGGGCAACATAGTGAGACCTTGTCTCTACATAAAATAAACAAAATTAGCTGGGCGTGGTGGTGTGCACCTGTAGTCTCAGCTATTCAGTAGGCTGAGGAGGAAGGACCACTTGAGCCCCAGAGGTCAAGGCTGCAGTGAGCTGTGATGCTTCACTCCATTCCAGCCTGGGCAACAGAGCAAGACCCCATCTCTTTAAAAAAAAAAAAAAAGAAGAAGAACACTCATCACAATCAAAATGTTGTAATAGAAAGAAGTGGGCAATAATTTAAATAACCATCACAGGGGTTAGGTTAAATAAATGATAGTACCTTCACACAAAGGAGTACTATTCCTTCAAAAGAGTAAGGTAGGTTTATGTGTAGTGATGGGAAAGCATCCTTAGCCTATGGTTTAGTGAACAGAGCAAGCTTCCGAATAGAATGTGATTTTGGCTGGACATGGTGGCTCACACCTGTAATCCAAGCACTTTGGGAGGCCAAGGTGGGCAGACCACTTGAGGCCAGGAGTTGAAGACCAGCCTGGCCAATATGGCAAAATGCCATCTCTACTAAAAATACAAAAATCAGTTGGATGTTGTGGTCTGTGCATGTAATCCCAGATACTCAGGAGGCTGAGGTGGGAGAATTGCTTGAACCTGGAAAGCAGAGGTTGCAGTGAGCCAAGATTGCACCACTGAACTCTAGCCTGGACAACAGAGTGAGACTCTGTTTCAAAAAAAAGAAAAAACCAACAAACAAAAAAGAATAGAATGTGATCTCACTAGAAAGAAGAAAAAATAACAGCTTCTACACATGTCATTGTGGATAAACGCAGGTCCTCTGTGGTTGCACTGCCCCGGTTTGAGTCCTGGCTCTGCTACTTACTAGCTTGGTCACCACGGAGATGTGAAAGAGGCCTTGGTGTCCACTTCTGTAAAATGGAAACAGTAAGAGTACCTGCCTCATTGGCATGTGATAGGCTTTCAGAAAATATCAAGCTGTTAGTAACGATCAACTCTAGAGTGTCAGACATGAAGGAAAGGGCAACTTTAATTTTTAGCATGTTCCCTTTCAGACTATATTTTTTACAGGAATGTTTAAACTGGCTTTTGAAAAGACGTTGTCTTGGAACTAGAAGCCATCTATTAACAGATAACTACTCTTGGCACACCCTCAGTGTAATGGTTGAGGATTAATGAAGGGTGAAGATATTTGTCAGTCCACCTGGACCCATAAGACACCCTGAGAGCCTCTTCCCAGGAGAGGGAGGCCTTGATCCACAAAGAACCATGTCCACTCATGACTGCAAAACTCGAGGCACAAATGACTCTGTCCAACCTCCCCACACTAAGACACTTGACCAAACTCTAGGATGGCTTCCATAGGCCCAAGACTTTAAGCCCAGTCCCTCTTAAAGTGCCTGCCTGAGAAGGTTCAAATACTGCCTAAAGAATTTGTTCCAGCTAAAACAACCATAGGCCCCTGCCCTCCCTTTTCTTAGAGCAGTCACTTTAGAAAACTTACAATTATAAATCCTTTCTCTGCTCCTTTGAGAAGTCAATCTCCTTCCACTGAGAAATGCTTCCTGAGGACCTGGGAACCATGTCTTTGAAATGCAAACATCTAGGGAGATAGCTCCCTTGTCTCCCAGTCTCTGTGGGAGGGTAAGAGACCAAATTCAGTGGGTGCCTTGCTCCAATTTGCAAAAGTACTTCCTGCCATAAAGATATGAGACGTGTGTTTCTCCTCCACATAAGCACCAATTAGCAAACACAGATGGCTAATCACACTGACCCCCCTGACACCCCGCTTTTACATTCTTCAGTACTTTTCCTTTAGCACAACCCAACCCAGTGTTGAAAAAGCCAAGGCTGGGTACAAGTGGCTAATGCCTGTAATCCCATCAGTTTGGGAGGCCAGGGCAGGAGGATCACTTAAGGCCAGGAGTTCAAGACCAGCCTGGGCAACACAGCAAGATCCCATCTCTCCAAAAAGTAAATAAATAAAATAAATAAATAAATAAATAGCCTCCCATCTGTTATTTCAGTGGAGTTGAGTTTGGTTCTGTACCGAAGTCTCTCTCTCCCCTACTGCAGTAGTCTGAAAAAAATCAATCTTGCCACCTCTAACAGCTGTCCCACTGTTTCTCTTTGACACCACTGACGAAGGAGGGCTTGCTCCCTGGGAAAGCCAGGACCATGGAGGGAGGATTTGGCATCTACCCAACTGGTATTTACATTTATTAAATCTCTGCCTCCCTGTAAATACCAGGGGAAGAAGAGGGCAGAGGTGCTCATTATGCAAAAGACAACTGAAATGTGCAAGAGGGACTTTTCTTTCATATGAATGATATGAAATCTTATTGAGTACTTTGCAATGGACTGAGAAATATGCTAAGCTCTTAATATATAGCATTTCATTTAATCCTTACAGCAACTTTCCCAGGTAGGTGTCATTATTTTCTTGGAATTCATACCTCAGAAAGATTAAGAAACTTGCTCCAGGTCACACATAAGCTCGTTAGCAGCAAACCTAGGAGTCAAACTCCAGGGTCCCCATTCTCCGGAAGCTTTTGTGTGGCCCAGATAAAAAGCCTTGTAGCTGTGCAAATGAAGTACAGCTGAAATTTGTTGTTTATCTTGGAAAGTTTTCTCTCCATGAAAAATAACTACATTGTAGTATATGGCACTAGTAATGACATTACCAAAACAATAAGAATGACACACAGCTCTGTGGCGAAGCATTCAGCTTTATTTCTCCACAAACTGGGTTTCAGGCCACAGAAATGGGTGATCATAGTACAGATCACAGAACCTTGCCTTCTTTTTTTCCTAGTGTGGTGACCAGGTGGGAGGGGGTCCCTGGCAGAACTCCAGCTGGTTGTGCACTGTGTGGAGCCTCTAGAAGTTCATGCCATTTGCAGGTGGGAGGAGACCGGCCCCTCTTCTTCCTATGTGGAAACTGGGATTCAAACTGTGAGATGGGAAGTGCAGCAGCAGGGAACTCTGGCCTCATAAAGAGTCCCTGTTCCCACTTATTTTCCTTTTCACCAAATAAAACCCTGCTTTACTCACACTTCAAATTGTCTGTAAGCCTATATTTTCGTGGCCGTGGGACAAGAACATCTTTAGCTGAACTAAGGAAAACTCTGGCAACATTTTTAGTGCTCAACATGGGGCTTGAGAAGTGAAGAGTGAGATGCAAACCAAGAATTCTTTCCCCCCTCCCTTCAGAGCCTTTTCATCCTTACAGGACACCACAGCCCCACACCCTGTCACTCCTGGGCACTGAGAGCCTTTTCATGGCCTTTCCTTCCTTTTTCAGGATGGACTGGGTGAGTAGCTGGCTTGCCACTGCTCCCCCATCCTTGCTGGGGCTGGAACCCATGGTCCAAGTGTCCCACACTGCCAGCTGGCTGGGTCCCAGTCATGCACCATGCAGCCATCCCCTTCCCCAGCCAAGGGATTTTACTCCATTGGACAGTAATTAAAATTTTCTTCTTGTGGAGAAACCAGTTGCATAAGCACAAGAGGTTCTGGCTGGATATGGTGGCTCATGCCTGTAATTCCAGCACTTTGGGAGGCTGAGGTAGGAGGATCACTTGAAATCAGGAGTTTGAGACCAGCCTGGCCAACATGCTGAAACCTGTATCTACTAAAAATGTAAAGAATTAGCTGGGTGTGGTGGCAGGTACCTGTAATCCCAGCTACTTGGGAGGCTGAGGCTGGAGAATCACTTGAACCCAGGAGGGGGAGCTTGCAGTGAGCTGAGATCGTGCCATTGCATTTCAGCCAGGGCAACAGAGCAGTACTCTGTCTCAAAAAAAATTAGCTGGGCCTGGTGGCACACCCCTGTAATCCCAGCTACTAAGGAGGCTGAGGCACAAGAATTGCTCAAACCCAGGAGACAGAGGTTGTGGTGAGCCAAGATCGTGCCACTGCACTCCATCCTGAGCCACAGAGCAAGACTCAGTCTCAAAAAAAAAAAAAATGGGAATTAGAGGTTCTTCTGCAGACCTGGCTTTTTGGATGAATTAGAGGGCTCCCGATACATCCAGAAAAGAGAGGTAAACAGAATTATTTGACATTTTTAAGTACATGGTATTGCCAAAATGATGTTCAGTCTTTGTTAGGTCATATTTTGGTAAAAAAATATGTTCCAAAAATTGTATGGGATTTCTAAAATTCTTATGTCTAAGTATATGCTACCAATCATAATTAGGGTTGTTACATTAAGTTATTATAAACTACAGAGATAACCAAACTTCTTTGTCAATTGTGTTTCTAATTGTAACTACCTGGACATTTTGCTATTCACAGACAATTGCTGTCTTGTTTGAATCCTTTTCAAAAGATGGTCTATTACAAGCTGTAGGACTTTAACATGTGCTCTCAAATATAGGCTTCTAATAACTTTGGATATTGTAACACTGGAATGAAGGAAAATGTACAGGACTCATAAAGAGCTGAGGTGTTCATGAACATCAAACAAAACAAGAGTTAACTAAACAGACTGAACTCAGAAAGCTGAAGCAACCTTTTGACTTTTGCTTGGATTATTGCTGATCTTTGTTTTGTTTTTCAGAGTCAAGGAAACTTATTTTGAACTATTTATGACCTTTAATAATTGAGTAAGTCATATGTCTATGAACAAAATTTGGAGCATGGTTGTTTTTCTCTGCTTGGTTCCTCTAAAATTTGGAAACTATCTGTAAGTATTCTTATGGCAATATATTTGTTTGCATCAGTGCAATGAGAATCCATTTTTCTTTTGCAACAGGACAAAATTTGGAGAAAGTGTATTTTACCAAGGCTTTGAGTGGAAGGGTATGCTTCCCTTTAAGGAGTCAATCTCGACTTGCAGAGCTGATAAAAGCCCAGTGGGGAAACTGGCCTCATACCCTTGTCAACACAGTCCTGTACAGGGTTCCTGATCTGTGGTCAGTAAAAAATGTCACTTTCTAACAGGTCCAGAAGCTCCAAGTTTATCTTGGGACCTTGGGAGGAGAGGATCACCCAACTCACAGGTTGGACTCCGCTTTAAAAGGTCTTATCTGAGATTCCTTGGGGAACAGAGTTTCATCAAAGCCAATCCAAAAAGCTTGTATAGACATAATTATTCTTGCTGCACTTTATACAAACAATCAAGCCAAGTATAAAACTCAGTCCTATGATGATTTGTTTTTTAAACAAAAATGAGGACTGGAGAGAGAGAAATTATGTTTCAAAACTTATCATATTCTTGTCATTAAATTCTAAACTCACTAGTTATTTTTAAGATTTTGCCTACATTTTAGACTAACCTTGCTTGTTCCTGTCAACCTACCAGCAATCTCTAGCTACAGCTCAGAAAGAACAAGAGGGATGGAAAATGTAAAATTCTGGATCAATATTCTAGCTCTGGCCAGGTGTAGTGGCTCATGCCTATAGTCCCAGCACTTTGGGAAGCCAAGGCAGGTAGATCACTTGAGGTCAGGAGTTTGAGACCAGCCTGGCTAACACGGAAAAACCTCATCTCTACCAAAAATATAAAAAATTAGCCAGGTGTGGTGGTATGTGCCTGTAGTCCCAGCTACTCAGGAGGCTGAAGCAGCAGAATCGTTTGAACCTGGGAGGCAGAGGTTGCAGAGAGCTGAAATCAGGCCACTGTACTCCAGCCTGGGCAACAGAGTAAGGCTCTATCTAAAATTAAAAAAAAAAAATCTAATTTTGAGCAATTATTCTGTAAATCCTGTCTGGTGATGGGAATAAATAGGATGCCTATCATTCAGAGGTTTCCTTTTTAAGAAAGCCAAAAGGTTTCCTTTTGGAGAAAGAGAGCTAAGCAAAGCCAAACACAATGCACTCAAATCCTAGCAAACATAACCATAGCCACCCGTCATCTGGGTGTGTCACAAGACATCTTTTTCCCTTTCTTATTGAAGGAGGACTCAGTTCCACAGCTTTATCTTAGCATTTGGCTTATGATAAAAAGTCCATGCAATACCCCCCGGGATATATTTTTGTCCCAAACTCAATTTCAAGCTTCAGGTCAAAGCCATAGGAAAGAAAACTGGATCTAAGCGATCCAGAGGCAGATGACAACAGAGGTTAAAAGGCACACGGCAGGTGAGTGTGGCTGATTCCCGCCAATTGAGACAAACCCCAGCTTCCTGTTCCATGGATAAAGGCCATGTTAGTATCCATGGCATGAATGAGTTCCGGGGAATTCAAGGCTACTGACAGCAGGGGAGACAGGGTGTATGACGGTAAGAGTGGATGACTCCCACCTCCCAGGCCCCCTGCTTCATGGGGGAAAGCTGCTTTGGCACACGTGCCGGTGCCTGCCAACGTTGCTGGGACTTGGGAATGCAAGGACAGAAGAGGAAAGGGGATGCTCTTCCCTCTCTCCCTCATACCCCAGATGTCTGCTAGGAAGAGAAGGGAACCAGGGATGCCTGTTCCCCTCTCTCTAGATGGGTAGCCATTCATCTTCATTCTGTACCCCTTTTGAGTTCATCCTGAACCCCTGGGACTCCTTTAAAACATGCCTTCTTTCCTTTCTTCTCCTCTGTCCGCTCTTCACTGATAGGTAATTGTATCTCTGTATGACAAGACACTCCCCTCAGATACATCCTCCAAACTGGAAAGAGTTAATTTCCCAGACCTTAAATTGGTTGACTTAAGACTGGGCTCAGGGAGAGGGAACCCAGAAGCCCAACATGCTGGCAAAAGGGTCAAGTTTTTTTTTTTTTATCAATCAGGCTTTTAGTCCCCATCTCCCTGTGCAGATTGGTAAAAGGCCTTGGGATTTTTGACCTGTCCTTACCTCCCCCTTGTTTCATTTTGATACATATTTTCTAATAACCCGTTTCATCCATTCTTGCCTTCAGGCCATCAAACTCCAAATGGTCATGCAACCGGAGCCTATGACAATGGCCCCTTCTGCTGGGAGCCCTTAAATAGGTCTCTGAGATGGGACTACCATTCTCCAGAACAGCACCCCCCATCAGCAGGAAGCAGCAAAGATTGGTCTTCATCTTTGGGAGGCCAAGGCCAGTGAATCACGAGGTCAGGAGTTCGAGACCGGCCTGACCAACATGGTGAAACCCCACCTCTACTAAAAATACAAAAAAATTAGCCAGGTGGGGTGGTGCGCACCTGTAATCCCAGCTACTCAGGAGAATCATGAGGTGGAGTTGCAGTGAGCCAAGATCATGCCCTTGCACTTGAGTCGGGCCAACAGAGCAAGACTCCATCTCAAGAAAAAAAAAAGATTGGTCTTCGTCCTTATCCTTATTTTAACAGCAGTTAGATGTACTTCTTCAGAGGGGGTAAGGGGTCCCTGGCAAAACTCCAGCAGGCCTGTGCACTGGGGTGGAGCTTCGGGAAGCTGGCCACTTTGCAGCCTGGAGGAGCCTGGCTCCTCCTCTTCTGTGTGGAAGATCTCCCTGGGATTCAAAGTGTGAGGCCGGAGGTGCAGCAGCAGGGAACTCTGGCCTTGCAGAGTCCCTGTTCCCATTCCTTTTCCTTTTCAGCAAATAAAACCCTGCTTTACTCACACTTCAAATTGTCTGCAAGCCTGTATTTTTGTGCTCGTGGGATAAGGACCCCGTCTTTAGCTGAACTAAGGAGACGTCCTGCAACACCAGCACCCACTGGTCTCTGAAATTCCTCCCTTGCAAATGATCTCACTGTCCAGCTAGAACATCAGCTCCGAATGGGTGGGGAATTTTCTGTTTTGTTAATTTCTGCATCTATAGTGTCTATGGAAGTGCTTGGTCCCCAGTTGGAGCCCAGTAAATATTTGCTGAAGAGAGGAGGAAGGAGGGGGAAAAGTGGGGGAAAGAAGAAGGGAGGAAGGAGAAAAGATGGATGGAATGAAGGAAAGAAGGAGGGAGGGAGGACGAGAGGGAGAGGGAGAAAACATAAAAGGGATTTAGAAATTCAGTACCTCTAGTTCAATTCTCATCCCCATTCAGACTGAACAATGTGGGAACCCTGGCCAGAGAGGTAGAGTCAACAGCTGGTTGGCGGCAGTTCTCCATGTCTCAATCAGGTTAATTATTTCCTCTTTCTTGGTGGTGGTGATAGCGAGGGGAAGGGGTGGCTTTGGGAAGAGCTTAAATTTAACAGTTTCTCAACCTCAGCACCGCTGATATTCTGGGCCAGAAAGTCCTCGGTTGTGGGTGCTGTGCTGTGCAGTTCATTGTAAGGTGATCAGCAACCACCCTGGGCTCTGCCCACTCGATGCCAGCAGCACTGTCCCCCTCCACTTGAGCTGTGACAACCACAAAGGTCTCCAGGCATTGCTAAATGTCCTGGCGGGGGCAGGGTGGGGGTGCGGCCAGGGATGTGGACAAAATTAGCACCACTCGAGTATTTAAAATGCAGTGCTCCAAGAGAAGTGGGGGACGTTTCAGGCTTTCAGGTACGAAAGCTGAGGTGCAAATCAAGGAGGCAGCAGAAATCTCAGGATCTGGCAGGATCCCAGACACAGAGACACGGGAACATTCAACATGACGACGCAGGAAATGAATATTCTCGTGGTCTGCCAGCCCTTCCAGGTAAGAAGTTAGGAAATTTAATAAGAAAATCGATCTCTACGCACATGAGGAAAGAGAATCTAATGAGCAACAAGCCAGGCAGATTCAAAAGCCTCCAGTTATTCTCCCTAACACAGGCACGGCCATTTTTGAACACAATTATGAACTTGAAACCCCACAGGGGAATTCAGGGGAAATCATTAAAACATTTATTTGATGTGAAACCTCTGACCGAAGCAATTCATAATCAATTAAGGGGGTTGGGTCTGGAAGATTTGACGGTAGCATAGTTCTGGGTTTTGTTGACAAATGGTCAGTACAAGCAATAATTGGTGGCATCTTAAATTAGATCTGAATGTGAATAAAAATCAAGAAGGATTCCGCAGAGCTCAGTACCGGAAACTGTATTATCCAATATGCAGTGATCATTAACAACCTGGAGGGGAAAGTCAATTTGACTTAGATTACATTTTCAGATAATGCAAAATGAGCGAGAAATGGCAAATACAAGAGATCAATTAAAGTGAAAATTACCAAAGGGCCTGAATATTTGAGAATCTTGGTCAGAACTCAGTAAGGTAAAATGTAGGAAAATATCATGCGGTCAGGCGTGGTCACACCTGAAGGTCTGAGGAATCAGAGAACACACAGGGAGGCTGAGGTGGGTGGACAAGCTGAAGGGAAACCTAGCATTCCTCCCACACACCTTGGAAGGCTGACTTAAGACTTTAGCAGATTGTGCCTTTAAGGAGATTTTGCAGCTGGAGAAGCAGGCCAGTGTAATAGACCTGCCATCCTAGGTCAGAGTTACAGAGTTTTGCTGCAGGAAAATGGAAATTCGGGTAAAGTTTGTATCGTAATATGGCTACAAGGTGATCAGCGCTTTGCACGTCATCATTCTATCATCCTCGTCACCACCACTACTTACTGAGTTCCTATTGATTTGCTAGACTCTGTTCTAAGAACGTTATTTAGCTCTGAAAAATCTTCACAACAGCCAGATACTATTAGTCACATTGTACAGATGAGAAAACTCACAGAGAGGTTAAGTGTTTTTCCCAAGGTCACACAGTAAATGGCAGAGAAGGGGCAGGGATTATCAACCCATGTTCCTTGAGAAATAAACTGCAGAAGAGGGAATCTGAAAAAAACCTAGGAGATTCCTAGCAGATTTGAGGAGTGGAGAGCTCTGTAGGTAAGATCGGCCCTAGAGAAAGAAAGGTAACATTTACTTTCAATATGCTCCTCCCCTATATCATCTAGGAATTTGTTTGGCTATAACAAAAACCTTAACAGTGGCTTAAAGAAATAGGGGCTTATCTGTCACATGTAACACGAACACAGTGGTGGACACATACTAGCAATGATTTCCCATTTCAACGATGCAAGGCTGAAGTCTCTGTGCATTTCTTGTCCTTTCTCTTAAGATTACAGGATGGCTGCTAGAGCTCGGTGGAATGTCTACAGTCAAGGCAGGAAGAAGGTAGAAGGGCAGTGCCATCTATATCTGTTCGCTTGATCACAAAGGCGAAAACTTTCCCAGAACCCACTGCAGGCTGACTTCCACCTAAGTCTCACTGGATGAAACTAGGTCACATGGCCACCGCTGCCCAGGAGGACACCGGGAAAGCAGGACACAGGACTGCCGTAATTGAGTTGAACCATGGTCCACTGCCTGAATCTAGACCTGGGGCTCTCTGCAAGGAAGAAAGGAAAAGTGGGTACTTGGTAAGCACTGTAGATGGCACTGCCCTTCTACCTTCTTCCTGCCTTGACTGTAGACATTCCACCGAGCTCTAGCAGCCATCCTGCAATCTTGAGAGAAAGGCCAAGAAATACACAGAGATTTCAGCCTCACATTGTTGAAATGGGAAGTCATTGCTAGTATCTGTCCACCACTGTGTTTGTGTTACATGTGACAGATAAGCCTCATTGGTTTAAGCCACTGTTAGGGTTTTTGTTATAGCCAAATAAATTCTTAAATGATATAGGGGAGGAGCATGTTGAAAGTAAATTTTTCTTTTTTTTCTCTAGAGCCGATCTTACCTACAGAGTTCATCACTCCTCAAATGATATCTACCATTATCTTTTCTCTCTTCTCTTCAACTAAGCAACCTGATTCCCGCAGTGTCTTGATTGGAGCAGCTGACATATTCTAGCTAAAGCGTGAGCCAGGAGGGGGATAAGATGTGCCTATCCCCATTGTTCATGTACTGAAATCATGAATCTGTCAGAGCAGGTTCTGGAAAACTCCTTTGCCAGGGCAAGAACCCATGGAGGAGTTTGAGCATTCACTAGAATAAGGGTCCACCAAGCATTTCTGTGCAGTACGTAAAGTCAGAATTACAGGCACACTCAAACATGGAGAAATAACATGATGGCTTCTCCAAACACAGAACATTGGCCTTTTTATAAAAAAAAAATCAGGAAAAGATTCTAGCTAGCAAACCAAAAGCAAAATTAAAAAACCCCACAAAACCCAAAAAACTGGAAACACCCAAATATCCATCAACTGGTGAATGAGCAAATTGAGGGATAGCTGCACAACAGAACACCCGCAGAAAGGAATAGGTATCTGATGCATGCCACTGCTGGTCTGAATCTCAAAAGCATTGTGGTAAATAAAAGACACCAGTTACAAAAGGCTGCATGCACTAGAGGACCATCTATGAGAAACTCTAAAAAAGACAAAACAGACCTAGAGTAACAGAAAGCTTATCAGTGATTTACTAAACTCGGGGGGAACTATTGGAGATGGCAGGAATGTTCAGTATCTGGATTATGGTGTTTGTATACATTTGTCAAAACTCAACAAAGCAAACCCTTAAAATGGGTACATTTTAATATGTAAATTATACCTCAATAAAGTTTATTTATATTTTTTAAAAGTCTGTCTACATGTCCATTTTCATGTTTTCCTGTTTGCTTCCTTTGTCCCTAGCCAGATTCCTTCCAGAAAATTCCAATTTTGTTTAAGCAGCACTCCAGGGAACGTGAGGTTTTTCCATCACCTAGTAGAAATGCAGAATGCTATAGGGGCTGCGGCAGCATTGACAGTAATTGCCCCAATTCAACAGTAGGAAGAGACAGTGTGATGGTGAATTTTATGTGTCAACTTGGCTAGGCCACAGTATGCAGATGTTTGGTCAAACATTATTCTAGATGTTTCTTTGAAGGTGTTTTTTTAGATGATTAACAATTAAATTAGTAAATTTTGAGTAAAGTAGATTACCTTCCATAATTTGGGTGTGCCTTATCCTATCAGTTGAAGGCTTTCAGAGAAAAAGACTGACCTGTCCAAGCAAGAAGAAATTCTGCCAGCAGACTGCCTTTGGACTTGAACTGTGATTCTTCCCTGGTCTCCTATGTGTGCCTAGCCTGCACATTTTGGACTTGTCAAGCTTCCATAATCACTTGAGCAAATTCCTTACAAGAAATTTCTGTCTCTTTCTTCCTCTCTCATTGATTTATATATATACACGCACACATATCTGGTAGGTTCTGTTTCTCTGGGGAACCCTGACTCACGCAGACAGGTAACACCATGGAATTAGAGTAGTAAAGCTCTAGAGCCTCCGTGTACAAGTTGCCACTCCAGGGTTAGCCATGAAGAGTGGTACTTAGGAGAGTCTGCACTGTACTGCTGGGGTTCTAATGGCAGCCAGCTGCTTGGCCATGGAAAAGTGGTTATGTTTTCCAAGACTCTCCCATCCCAAGAAAGAGACAATAAAACCATCTACTCATTGATAAGAATTTAATAAGATGTTAATACCAAAATCTTATCATTAATGATATTTACTACCAGAGGGTGACTTACCGAAGGTCACGCAAAGTCTCCCAACTTTTGAGGCACTACTCCTCTCACTGCCTCTGGATACCTATAGAGTGTCCTTCCTTTGACTTCAATGACATCTGAAGTGGACTGCACTACTCTGCACCTTAAGAGGGCCAACACTAGTTTCAACTTGGGCCAGGAGCAGTGGCTCACGCTTGTAAACCTTGCCTTGGGTGGTGAAGGCAGGAGGATCACTTGAGCACAGGAGTTACAGACCATCCTGGACAACATAGAAAGCCCCTGTCTCTATAAAAAAAAAAAATTAGACATTGAAAAATATACTTGAATTAAAATACCGATTTTGGCAGGAAGGACTGTCATGGTATTATAATATTTGGTGCCATGATTAGTAGTCTTAAGACGCTTTCTGAAAACTTATCTGAATTGGCCTTAGTCTTTCTGTCACCATGGTGGACAGGCTGCGAATAACCATTCATATGCATGACACTGCTTCACCATCAGGGCCCATCCCTTCTTGGGCCTTCCCAGGGGGCTGTGCAGGGAGGCTTTGCCTATTATAAGTCCTTCCAGATACCCTTGTTTCTGCCATAATGTAATCTATGGGTCTGAAAACCTGGGTGCTGCAGTGCTGGGCGCCATCAAGGAAGAGAATAAGAGGGATGGATGGATGGATCTTGATTTGATAAGTCAAATCAGATTAAACTAATGGCATTTCAGAGACTTTTCTAAACAATTTTTTCCTTAGGAACTTGTTACTGAACTTCGTTGCAACTTTTCTTGGCTGAAATTGAGAGACCATGGCTGGGATGATCCAGCTAGCTGGGGGTGGGGTGGGGTAGGAGTGGGGGTGGGAGGGTGGAGTGATGATTCAGGGATAATCACTTTACCTTTGTGCAGTCAGCTCTTTATGTAGAGATATGAAGTTGTTTCATACTTAAAGTCTTTTTTTCCTTTGAGATGAAGTCTCACTCTGTCGCCCAGGCTGGAGTACAGTGGTGCAATCTCGGCTCACTGCAAACTCCGCCTCCCGGTTCAAGACATTCTGCTGCCTTAGCCTCCCAAGTACCTGGGTCTACAGATGAGACCACCACACTTGGCTAATTTTTGTGTTTTTAGTAAAGACTTGTTTCACCATGTGATCTGCCCACCTCAGCCTCCCAAAGTGCTGGGATTACAGGTGTGAGCCACTGCGCCCAGCCAATATGCATAATCGTTTTAAACTTTGTCCTGACAAAGATAGTTAGAAAGCCAGGATAAGGGGCATGGCCTCTGCAGATGGATTCTTAGAAGAAAGCACAAGAGCTGCTCAGCCCCAGAACCCTGCCAGCCCTACCCCTTGCGCCATCACTTACTCTCTCTGGTCCCCCTCCTGCCTTAGTCCTCACCTCTGTGTTGTCTGAGGAGTGGGTATAACATTTGGAGCCTCTCAGGCAGGGTTGACCCGGGGCACACAGTGGCTTTCATTGTCCCAGGCCTGGGTCCCTTGGCCAAGAAGCCTAGGGATATACCCGTGGAAAGCTCTGGAAAATAGTATCCCTTCCTCACCAAGTCCCTTGACTGATGCTCAGTTTCCTCTGGAGGTGATCCAAGGAAGTGGTTCCTTTGTGGCCACTCTCGAAAGCCCCGTCTCTCATTTTCTCAACTTTAAAGGAGAAACAGTCACACTGATGCATGCTCAGACGGATCAGCCAGGGTGGGGAAGGGAGGAACGACCGTTGCGTGCAAGGAGCTGTTGATGGCACGGGGACGTGTAGCACAGAGAAGACTTAGGGTGGGCATGATGGTGTCTCAAAAACTCAGGGACCAGAGGGCAGTTCAGAATAGGACCGTGTGACAACGAAGAGCTAGGGAGACATATTTAGGTTCAAGATAAGGAAGAGTTTTCTAAATTCGATGTTCTCGGAAGACGAGAATAAGCGAGCTCCCCAGCACTGGAGACGTTGGACAACACCAGGAGCACTGGGCAAGGATGCAGTTACGGAAAATGGGCAGTTAGATTAGATGACGGGTCTCAGCTGGGGCGACTCCACTCCTACCCCCAGAAAGGGACAATGGCAATGTCTGGAGATATTCTGGTTGTCACAACCGAGGGGTTCTACTGGCCTCTAATGGGTAGGGACCAGGGACACTGCTAACATCCTGCCATGCACGGGACGGCCCCGCCACAAAGAATCATCTGGACCAAAGTATGAACGGCATTGAGGTTGAGAAACCCTAAATTAGATAAACTGGAAAGCCTGAGTGGAGGCAATCGCCCCCTCCAATCTGTCTGGCAACCCAGAGGACCATGGAAGGGAATCAGCGACGTGCTGGGAAAAAACGAATTTCAAGCAGGACCGTGCAGTAAGATTTTCAAGTAGTTGAATCTCAGAAGTACATTTTCAGTTTCAAACATTGTGGGTTATATTTTGGGACGCTGGCCATTTCTACTGTAGCCAAAACTATGAGCCTGTTATTCTCCACACAGCAAATTTTCTTTTTGCACCATTTCTACCGACTTCTGTGTACAAATTGGAAGGCATAGGTCTAGAGACAGGGTGGGCTAGTGGGTGGAGAACAGGAAACAAGCAAAGAGAGGAAACCACAATGAGGTTTCACCCAAAGCCCTCTAAGAACTGTCCCTGATATCTCTTCTAAAATTATCTTTTAATCCCCCTTTTATGCCTGCTGGGTGGTGCCATTTGTCAAACTCCGGAAAAACCATGAGACTACAAGGAAATTTGTTGTCACTAGATGTGTAAATCAGATGGCTCTGAGGTCACCTCTTGGCTCTGTCTGTCAGTTACCATCTGGGTACTAGGCAAGTTATTTAACCTATAAATGAGCCTCAGTTTCCTCATTTATAAAATGGGGTAAACAACACAGACCTCATAGGACAGCTGTGAAGAGCACATGAGCAAATGCATATAACAATCACACGCAGTCCCTGGCACATAATAAATGCTCACTACGCAGCAGCTATTATTTGTATGATCACCTTCTCAGGAGACTTAAATAGCACAACAGTGTGTTAGGCTTTGAACAAGAAAATGATGCTATCTTGAAAATCCCAATCTAACACAGAAATTAGTTTGCCACAATTACAGTTGTCCTTTATTATTAAAGAATATGTAGCTGCTAGACAATAGATACGCATAATCTCATTTAACTGCCTTAACACTCTAGGGAGGAAAGCATTATCAACTCAATTCACAGATGAAGAAACTGACATGCCCATGCTAAGTGAGGTGCCAATCATAGTTCATAAATGTCAGAGAAGGAATTGGAACCCAGGCCAGCCTGACTCCTAAACTCCTCACCACTGCCTCCCTGTTCTCCGTCATTCTCGTTATTTCTCTGCTTCCGCCATCCAGCCTAGACCTGGGAATCTTAGAGCACCTCATTGCAGCAAGATAAGCCCTCAAAGCCTTCACTGACTCCACAAAGAAATGGCCAGTCACAGCTTAAGGTATTTCCCCTCACCGAGCTATTGCCATTTGGCAAAAACAGCCACTAAACGTAAGCAGAGACTCTCAGCCTGGAATCCCCTAAGAGCAATGGTAGCGATGCACGAGCTGTTTTCCATATTTCAAAAAGCCAAGAAGAAACTGAAATGCAGCGTTTCATTGATTTAGGTTGGAATTACATCTACTTTCTGTGGTGATGCTCATTATTTCAACCTGATTAGAATCTCGATTGATAGATGGTTTCTTACATCTTTGATGAATAAAAATGAGAAATCTAAATACATATCGTCTGTTTCACAGTTAAAAGCTCATCACAACCTGAATTCAGCTGTGGACGGTAGCTCACGCCTGTAATCCCAGCACTATTTGGGGCCAAGGTGGGAGGATAGCTTGAGCCCAGGAGTTCAAGACCAGCCTGGGCAGCACTGTGAAACCTTGTTTCTACAAAAAATACAAAACTTAGCCAGCCGTGGTGGCATGCACCTGTAGTGTCAGCTACTCTGAAGGCTGAGGTGGGAGAATCACTTGAGTCTGGGAAGTCAAGGCTGCAGTGAACCATGATTGCACCACTGCACTCCAGCCTGAGCAACAGAGGGAGACCCTTTCTCAAAACAAAAACCAACCCCCAAATAACAAAATCCTCGTGAGCTCCATGGAATAAAATAATTTTACAAATGTACTCGGTGATGAAATGTCTGGGGTCACTGAGCTAAAAGGACACCACATAAATCATGGACTACCAGGCTCTAGATTGGTTCTGGGAGAGTTTCTTAGCTATCCATTAGACTCTACGGACTCCTTCTTCCACAGAGATGCAATGAGAGCCAGGTATAACTGACTATTCCGACTGTAACCCCCCAATCTCTCTTGCAGTTAGCTATGACCATGTGGTTGATTTTTTACTAATGAAACATGAGCAGAAGTGATAAATGCTTCATTTTGGCTGGTATATTGAGAGAGCGGGCGTGCCCTCCCACCTTCCCCTTCTTAGCAGCTCCCACTCAAGCCATGCAGACAGGAACAGTGCTCTGGGAAAGTGCTCGTCACACGTGGTCCATAGATCAGCTTCTCATCTCCAAACTGTTTGTTTCCCATCGACAATGAGGTAAAGATCTTGCGCTAGGACAGAAATCAATGACATCCCTATGCACATTGTTTAGTACAGCCAATATATATTTTTTCACAGCAAGATGCTCTCGATGAAGGAAGCAGTGCATTGACTTACATTCTGAAGCAAGCTCCTTCTCTCACTGCAGGCTAGCCCGTGGAGTAGTGTTGCTCTAGGGAATGACAGAGACTCAAGGTGGTACGAACCCAGGTTTCTGAATATCAATGTGGAACCGAGCTGCCTGCCAACCTGGAACACCTGCCCTGAACAGAAAAGAGAAACTGACTTCTCTGTTGAATGGGTCATTGCATTGCAAGGTCTCTTTCTCATAACAGTTTAGCTTTCCCCTGGCTACATCAGTGGGGTTAATCATATTTACCTGCCTGTCTGTGGTGGGGATTTTAAGAGGTCTATGAGAGGGCACCCAGTCAGGATCTACTGGGGCTTACTCATATCAGCTGAATCAAACATGCAAACTTTCTGTTTTCTAACTGGAAACAGTCCACTGTCTTTTCTGCTTAGGAGTTTGGACTCAGCCTCCTCTTCCTGGAGGACAATGTATCCATTCAAATCTCTTGAGTCGCATCTTTGTGCCTAAGACTGAGCCAGGCACTGTGGATGCAGTCTCGAGCAAGATGACATGAGTACTGCCCTTATAGGGTGCCACCGCAAGTCAGGTGGCCCAGCTGAGCACTTTGGGAGGCCAAGGTGGAAACCTGTGGGCTGGGGTGGCCTTAGACCAAGAGCTAAGGTGAATGGAGGGGCCTAGTCATATCCTGGCCTGTAATGGACACATGAAACAGTGTTGCCTGAATTAGCGGAAGTGTTGTGCTTTCTTTTCTTTTCCTTTTCCTTTTTCTTTTCTTTTCTTGTCTTTTTTTTTCTTTTCTTTTGTTAGATGGAGTCTTGTACTGTCACCTGGGCTGCAGTGCAATGGCGTGATCTCAGCTCACTGCAATCTTCGCCTACAGGGTTCATGCGATTCTCTTGCCTCAGCCTCCTGAGAAGCTGGGATTACAGGTGCACATCACCACACCTGACTAATTTTTTGTATTTTTAGTAGAGACAGGGTTTCACCGTGTTGGCCAGACTGGTCTCAAACTCCTGACCTCATGATCCACCTTCCTCGGCCTCCCAAAGTGCTGGGATTACAGGCGTGAGCCACCATGCCCAGCCATGTTGTGCTTTCTAAAGAACTATTCCTACACTTGAATGTCTTTACAGTGCTTTCCCCTTAGTTTCATGGGGATGGGGGGAGGTGGAGATTTCATTTGAAAGATTCTAAAATAATCCTGGTTAAACTAAAGAGAAAGAGCATTTTTCTATAACTTAATTTGGAGAGATAAGGGTTTAATGCGTCTCCAAAGATCTAGCATTGCAGACAGCATTTCTTAGATCTGGGACTTCTTAGGTTTGTTGTTCATTCACCAAATACTTACCAAGCACCACTATGATCCAGGTGCTCTGTAGACACACAGAGGAACAATACCAGGCCCCTGTGTTGAAGCAAGCTCACTGGGTAAGAAGGAGCAAGCCTCGGGATGGTCAGCTACCTGCCAGTGGAACACTTGCCTACTGACAGAGCCTGGGGACAGAATGCAGAGAGGCTGGGAACCCAGGAGGGATGGAGCCCAGGCCAATCTGTGTACTTTTTCTTTTGATTTTTGCTTGGATCACTCCCTGAGGATAGTATAATTGTATTTTGTTGGCTACTATAGTATTAATGATCTTAAAATTAACTTTTTTCTTTCAAATCCAGACATACACATGAAAATACTCATCAAATCCAAGAATATTCAGTCATGCAATGTGAGTGTATAATCACTTAAGAATATATTGAAGGCCAGGCGTGGTGGCTCACGCCTGTAATCCCAGTACTTTGGGGTGCCAAGGCTTGCTTGAGGTCAGGATTTCAAGACCAGCCTGGCCAACATGGTGAAACCCCTAAATATGAATACTACTAAAAGTACAAAAATTAGCTGGATGTGGTGGTGCATGACTGTAATCTCAGATACTCCACAGGCTGAGACAAGAGAATCACTTGAACCGGGGAGGCAGAGGTTGCAGTGAGCCGAGATTGTGCCATTGCACTCCAGTCTGGGTGACAGAGTGAGACTCTATCAAAAAAAAAAAAAAAAAAAAAAGAAAAGAAAAGAAAAGAAAAGAAAGAAAGAAGGAAAGGAAGGAAGGAAGGAATCAGCAGATACTCAGATACAAGCGTATGTTTTCAGCTTCATCAATATCAATACCATGTTGACATGGAACACTAAAGACCCACTAGGGAGGCAATTAACCAGCATTTGGGAAGAAATAGCCTTCACCTATTCCAACCACACGACCAGCTCTGGCAGCCAGGACGTGGGCAACAGCATCCTACCAGCTTCTATTTATTGTTGCATTGCTATGGTGCCGATCCCCTTTGTATCCATGGTATTTAGAACCTAAGGGATTGGGCTGGTGACCATTCTTTAGATAAGAACAGAAGCAGCAGAGGAATATTGAGCAACTTTAGAGAGGTGTATATGTGGCAGTTTAGGGACAGTTTGAGCTTTCTGGTAGATTCAGCCTGGGGAATCTGGCATACAAGCAGTTTCTTTCTCTGTCCCATGGAAGCTGCATGCTTGTGAGAAGGACCAGGTGTCTTCTGCAACATCTTTTGTCTTGCCATCCAGGTGGGCAGGGCTGCTGGGGAATATTGGATGGGTGAAGGATACTGGGAGGGAGGGAGGGAGGGAGGCGGAGGCGGGGAGAGAGAGATAGAGAGAGAGAGAGAGAGAGAGAGAGAGAGAGAGAGAGAGAGATCTGCAAAAAGGAGGCAAGGTCTGGAGCCCTGTCCACGTCCAAGCCCTATCTATGGGCTGGGACAGCAAGGAAGTGACCGACTAGAAGGAAGGTCTGGAGAAGCAGAAGGCCCTTTCAATGGCGATGCCGTATCCCTCCAGCAAAGCCCGTCCACCACAGGGCATCCATCTTTAGAGCACACCCTTCTGCAACTACACCCCCTCTCCGCCCTAGATCAGGCAGCGGGGTCTCCCCCTCGAGGAATCTCCAGGCAGCTAACACTGGAGGCGCCGGCGAGGCTAGAGAGGGAGGAGTTGACTAAATTGTGCTGGATGGAAGGCGTCGAGGACCGCAGGAATTAATCCTATGTGAGGAAGGCGGACTGGGCTACGAGGGAAAAAGAGGGGGCACTGCACACCCAGCCTTTTCATCAGTCGGCGGGGAGATGGATGGTTTTCCGGACCGGGCGTCCCAGCGCCCCGGCTAGCTACAGGGAGACGTCAGAGCGCTCGGGTCCGTGGTGGAAGAGCCCCCCAGCCCCCCCGCCCGGGCTTCCATATAAAGTCGGGGCCCTGGTGCAGGCCGCAGCAGTAGCGCCAGCGGCTGCGGTAGCGGAGCGCCTCTGAGGTCAGGGTCACCCGTCGCTGCTCGGCCAGGAGGGCGCACTTCCCAGCCTCGCCCAGCCTCTCCGCCACGCTCCAAGGGCTTCCCGCCGGGACCATGCGCGGCCGCGAGCTCCCGCTGGTCCTGCTGGCGCTGGTCCTCTGCCAGGCGCCCCAGGGGCCCGCGGTCCCGATGCCGGCTGGCGGAGGGACGGTGCTGACCAAGATGTACCCGCGCGGCAACCACTGGGCGGTGGGTGAGTGTCCTGGCCGCGGGAGCCGCCCGCGCTGGTCCTCCTCGGGCTTAGCCAGCCGGAGGGGAACTGTCTCCTCGTTTCTTTGCGTTTCCTGGGCCCCGCTTTGGGAGCTGGGTTTGCTGTGACCCTTCTACCGAAACGCCTTCTCGATTCTCCTAAAACTCCACCCCACATTTCCCCATTCTAGGGAGCCCATCAGCCCCTCGCCAGCCGCAGGCTGGTTCCCGGATCCTTTCCCGCTCGCTTCCCGCCTGTCTCCCTGTCTTCCCCAGGGGAAACAAACACCCAACCACAGTGCAGATCACCGTCCCTCCGCGCCCATCCTACGTCTCCTTTTGTCCGCCTCGTCTCAACCAGTCCGGCACGCTGCTCTCCTTGAATAATCTTGGAGAGCTTTGTCCCTCGAGAGCATCTCAGAGCCCTGGTCTAGCTAGGTGGGTGGCCTCAACTCCGACCCGTGTGGGCTGAAATCTAAGCTGCGCCCATACGCCCCGCAAAGCCACAGGTGTGGGGACCGAGGGCGCAGCGCCCCTGCCTCGCGTTTCACATTTGTTCAGCAAGCAGTGCCTGAATCCCGCCTGTTTGTGGCTCTCTAGAGTTTTCTCAGTCCCTCTCTTCTTTGTGGCGATATTCTTTTCCCTGCCCTTTTGCCCTCCCTCTTCCCAGCCAGCAGGGTCTGCGCTTGGGGACTCTCGCCTGCTCTCCAAGCTCATCCCGATCTCTCTGCCCCTCTGAGCTCCGCTCTTTCTCCGCCCCTCTAGACCCAGGACTTCGCCCTTTCGCTTAGCTCTTTCCCATTCCCTCTGCAACAAGTCCTGCTCTCTAGGCACGGGCTTGAAGGCTCCCTCCCCACGGCCCCCAGAACCCGGTGGAGAGGACCGCCGCGCTGCGGGTGCTGAGGGCGCCTCCAGGTGGGGTCAGGATTCCGCACCCCGGGCACCCATGGATTTTGCGCAGCTGGGGGGCAGGAAGCGCCCAGCAGCCTCGGCTCACCCAGCATTACCTTGGGACTCTCGGCCTCGCCAAGCACAGCTTCCAGCAAATGCAGAGCGTCCAGCTTCCTCACTCCCTGACCCCACCCGCCCCACAATAGCCAACTGCAACAACCCCGACCAGCTCCCTGGGAAGCTGATTAATGCCTGAAGAGATTTAAGGCTGTGTGTGTGTGTGTGTGTGTGTGTGTGTGTGTGTGTGTGTGTGTGTGTTGCCTTAGCCATCTACTTAGAAGGGGGGCCGGGGAACGGTGTGTTGAACAGGTACTTGCTAATTCAAATATCGGCTGATTCACAAATCTTGATAGAAGACCAAGAATAATTTGGGGAAAGGGGTGGGACTGGAGCTGTTGCTTCCTGAGCTCTTCTGTGTTGTGCGTGCTTTTGGGAGGGAAGTCGAGATCTTTGGGTTGCAATAGAGTGGTTTTCACTGTTGCTGAAATTATCATTTGCCAAGTCTTGAGAGTTCCGGGGATGGGAGGATGTGTGATCGCTGAGGGACGGGAGGAACCCAGCAGTCTGGTGTGGAGAGGAGAGATTGGAATGGGTGAAGCTGAAAAACCCTCCATTTCAAGGATAAAGGATGCTTAGCAGGTGTTGAAGAATCCACACTTAGAATTATGCTTCTTAAAGAGAGCTTCTGGGAGCTTAGATCAAGTGGCCATTATCTGGCCCAGCCACTCGCCAATGGAGCTGGAAATGTGGAATGAAACGTTTGGATTTCCAATCTCTTTTTACTCATCTATATTATTGTACGAATAAAGCTTATTATTAGGTAACCCTTGCAGTCCCAAAAGAGGACAATCGAGTTAACTTGGAAGCCAACATCGTGTGATTTCTGGTGCAAGTCAGGCCAATCTTGATTTTCTATAGTTCTGGAGAACATCTACCTCCAGGTATTTAGTGTGTCTGCCATTTAATTAGTAATGGCAATACTTCATAGCAGTACTTGAGGATTCTTAACCCAAAAGTGTATCAACCAGCAGTGACCTCAAATACTAGTGTCATATTTATTCTTAAATGCACCTCTTTTCCTCCCTTTGATAGCTGTGCAGAGTTGAGAAGGAGCAAGGGAAAGAGGGAGGTGAAGAAGAAACTCACATTTTGGCCTAAAATTAACTTGTGGTTGAGAAAAAGTTTGCTTTGAGTAACATGCCCTCTGTTGGAATGTGAGCATTTACAAGGATGAATGATGCTAGATTTTAAATTTAGCCTTCAATGATCCCAAGAAAATGCTTATCCTCCCCAATCACGAAAGACATGCAGTGTAGTTTTAATTATATCAAACTAAAGCTACATATTGCTGTCCATGAGTACGCTGTCAGCACACATTTACAGGCTTTTTAAGTGAATTGCTTCTTCCAGCTGAGAGAATAATGGTACTGCAATGGAAAACAGGTTAACAGCTTGAAAACTTAACAAATTTTTATCTGGCTTGATGTTCCTGGAAATGTTTTGTTTGTGTGATGAAAATCTATGTCAACACTTCCACTGGCGACTATTCCATGTGCACTCATGAAACGCTCCTAACTGTGGTTCTAACTTGGATGTGAGACATGCCCCAGAAGGTTGAATTTGGAAATACCAGTATTCAGCTGCAGAATGGCTTGTTATGGCCCCAGAAACTGTGAAATAGAATTTAAGTGTCAGTCCAGAAAAACTAGTTCTTAGGAGTACTCAACACTTCCATCCATGCCTTATCTATTTATGTTTCAAACCTGCCCTTCACTAGTACCTTTAAATGATTAATAAAAAGAACAAAAGCCCTTTTTTTCTCTGAGCAAGGTTTTTTTTCCCAAGTGCCTGTCTTTTGTCTATGGTGAGATTTCCATTATTATGATACGGGCACTTGACAAATGATATTGAGAGAAGAGGTGGAAGTAGGCATCATCTCCACGTTGCCATGGAGATGATGATTTGGTTGACAGAGCCTAGCTCAAAAGTGAAATAGGATCCAGGGAACATGTGCTTCCCTGGGACATTCTAGACAGTGTGCTTTCCTTAACAACCAGTCTGGGATCTAGAGGTAAAGAACTGATCCCCACACATTCCCCATATATGCAAGTACTGAAATTTAGTACAATCACAGAATGAAAATGACTTTCTCTTCCCATTTTAGAAGAGTCCACAAAATTATTCAGGCATGACAACAATGAGGTTGTTATGTGTGATATCTCCACCACTCCTCTGCCTCATTAGCAATAACTCCTTTCTTGTTTCCAGCATCCTAACTAGATGACAGGCAGTTAGGAGGGCAAGGTGATCTAGGTCATTACTGGGAGTATCAGGGTTCTAATCCCACTTCCAAGCATCATGATTCAATTTCCTCCATATAAATAAAGCCAAATGCATCACTACTTCCTAGGAAGTTGCACAACATAATCACTGATATGGCTGAATGCAAGGCTATTGAGTGGCTGAATACCACGTAACCAAGCTAAATGAGAAGCCACTCATTCAGGATTCCAGGACTTCACTTGGGACAGTATCCCCAGTTAAGGTCCTGAAATTGTGTGAAGTCTTGTGTCATAAGCGATTTGGCAAGTGCTCACACCGCAATGCAGTAGAATCTCATTTTAATGCTCCTTAATACTCAAAGAATTCATTTTTCTCAATTACATGATATGTCATGATATATTGACATATAATCCCTATTTTTATAACACCAGAAAGCCTTTTGTAGACCTTATCCTTATTTCCAGATCCCAGAATGATTTTAGCTACCTTATATTTCTTAGCAAGTTAAAAGACATTGACAAGCAGTATAATAATGTAGTCTAGATTGTGAGGGGATTTGAATCCTAAAATAGTTGCTTAAATCTGTATGACCTCTGGCAAGCCTCGTTTTCACCAAACCAATTACCATATGGATCAAATGAAATCAAGCACATTTAAACATCCCATAAACTGCAAATCACAATACACATAAAAGCAATAAAATTACAGTGAGGGCTTCTCTGTTGGTAGATAGAACTTCTGGGAAGGGACCTCTTTCCATTTTAAGACTGAAGATCTTTCAAATGTGATGCCTGCCTCAAATACTTTTAATGCCAGTAGTGTTGGGACCACAAATACCTTTTTCCTGTGCGCTTTAGATCAAAAGCACCATAGTTTTGTTGGGATTAGAAATTTCAAAGTGGTACAAAGCCCAATTACAGAGAGATAGGAAAAATCAACTGTAAAAAGTAGATAACATGAGAATAATAAGCAAGCATCCAAAGTGTTAAGAATGCAGACCTTGAATTCTGTACTCACTTCTGACTCCAAGTTATCCTCTCTTGTATACGTAAATATTCCTGTTTTTAGTGGTTTGCCTTCCTTAACAGCAGTTTTTAAAAATTTTATTTACATGGTAGGTACACATTCCTGGAGCCACTGATCGACTTTCAGACACTCAAGAGAAAATTCTGCATTTATGAGCTGGAAAGTGTTAACTTAGGGCTTGTTTTCAACTTGTTTTTCGCTACACTCTTAACAAACAGTAAACCTAGGTAGTTCCCTAGGTTCAATCTCAACAAAAATTCTGAGAAAGTTTAAATAAAATATTCCTTTGGTACTTTTTTACTACAGATAAAAGGAAAGCAATATTTTGTAAAAATCACACAAAGAAAAGCATAGAGACTTTTATTTTCAGCAGCAATTCAAAATTGGCTGGGGAAGATGTTTCAACTCCATCTTTCAGTTGGGAATAGAATTTGGAGCACACAGAATGGATGATAGAATTTTAGATATGGAAGTCTCCTTAGATTTAATCTAGTCTACCCTATTCATTTCATAGTTGAGAAAATTAGAGACTAGGGGTGCTAAATGACTTGGCAGAGGCCACCTAACTAGTTAGTAGAGGTGCTGGAACCAAACCCAAGGTTCCTGGGCTGCAGTTCTGAATTCTGTCTAGCTCATTGCACATTTTGAACAGAGAGCAAAATCTGTCTGTCGTTTATCAACTAACTCTTAATAATAAAATGTGATATATTCTGCGTTTAGAAGGAAGCAGCACAAACACAACTGGTGCCCTTTTAAATTTCTCATTCATTCATTCCCCTTGGTTAAATGTGTGACATTCTGAGTATTCTTGTTTTGGATTTTGCAGGGCACTTAATGGGGAAAAAGAGCACAGGAGAGTCTTCTATTTCTGAGGGAGGGAGCCTCAAGCAGCAGCTGAGAAAGTACATCACGTGGGAAGATGCTGCAAGGAATTTGCTGGGTCTCATAGAAGCCAAGGAGAATAGAAGCCACCAGCCACCTCAACCCGAGGCCCTGGGCAATCACCAGCCTTCGTGGGATTCAGAGGATAGCAACAACTTCAAAGATGTAGGTTCAAAACGCAAAGGTAAAAGAAACATACATGTGAGATGGGGTGGGAGGTATTTGGGGAGAGGTGAAAGAGGGCAAGTTTAAATAAGGAAGAACAAAATTGCTTGTGCTAGAAACCTTCACAGCTGCTACATTAGGCTAACACCAATATATGCCAAGCCCATAGACAATTTCTATGTTCTCTTCTTTTTGACCTACTAGTCAAAAGGGTATTGATTTCAAACTCCAATTTAGGAGTTGTTTTTTTTTTTTTTTTCAGCAATTTGTCTATTTGCCATTATGCACTGATGGGACATATATATTTTTAACAGCCAGAACGTTTTGATAGTGAGTCTGCAAACTATTTGGGTAAATCCCTGTGGATCTACAGATTCTACATTGATTTCTGGTGAACAATAGTGGACATTCCTGTTTTTAGAAGAGAGGATTCTTGTTTTCTACCTTTGACACAAAGTAGCACTTCTTCGTATTTGTTACGGAAGTACCAAGTTTAGGGTTCATCCTAATATTTTTAAGACTCGGTGAACATATCTGAGGTCAACAAATTCATCCTGTATATGCTTTTATAGAGGATAGGGAAAAATAATTATACTAAACTGGCAATGCTTAGTTACAAAGACAGTGAACAAGATACGAGAGAGAATAAAATTTATAGGAAGAAAGTAAGGCAACTGAAAATGAGGCGATTATCACTAACTTTTAAGTTTCCATGAAATGTATAATAAACTACAAAATAATAATTACAATAACAATAATGGCTAGTTTTGTTGAATATTTACTATGATCCAGGTACTGGGCTAAGCAGTTTACTTCCATTTCCTTGGTTTATGCTCACAGCAATCTTAGAAGGAAGATTCTATGATTATCTCCATTTTAGAAGGAAGGAAACTAGTCCTATCGCTTTTCATTGATAAACTCAGGGTAAGAGCCTGTGCTCAATCTGCCTCAGACAGTCTGTGCTACGCAAGACATCTTCCAGAAATGGTCCTCACTGATCTTAATATAAAGGATGCAGGCTGAAGGCCTTGCTTCATGCTCTTCACACAATAAATAATGTTGCTTTCCACTCACAGTGCTCGGAGGGCTTCCTTCTTCACGCTTTCATGGTGAAGACTGTCGGCCCCTTTAGAGGCTCAGAGCTGCCTTTGCCGAGCCTCAGCTGGCTTTCTGGAGGGAGGCTTTCTATTCCACTGCCTTTTGGGCCTATTATGGTCTTTGTTTCTCTTTCTTTTCTTTTGTTTTCTCTTCTTTTTTTTCTTTCTGGCAGGGTCTGGCTATGTGCTTGTCTGTCTGACTGTCTGTCTCTTTCTCTTTGTTTCTCTTTCCTCCTTTTTTTTTTTTTTTTTTGACAAAGACTGGCTATGTTGCCCAGGCTGGTCTCAAACTCCTGGGCTCAAGTGATTTACCCCAGTCTCGGCCTCCCAAATGTGGGTTTCTATGCTAAATGGAAACTAAAATCCATCTGTTGCCCTAAGCACCTAGAGGGAAAGTCTGTGTAGCTTTTATTCAGGAAAAAAAAAATCCAGGATTAAATAAACCACTACAGAAATAAATACCAACTTTGGACAAAACCCCAGGCGATTGTCTGGTCCATACCTGTGTCACAGGTGTCATGCCTTCAGCCTCCTTCTTTCTAGATGGATCCCATACTCCGAGGTCTCTGCAAACTTGCGGGTGACTTCTCAGATTCTAGCTGGCCATGACTTTTTCACAGTCAAGTGCTTTGCTGCAGTTCCTGTAGGTGGATATCCAACAGCAGAACTCTTCTCATTTGTCTAAAGAGTAACACAAATCGCCACCACAAAACCCTTGAAAATAATTTTTACAGACCTTGAAATTGACTTGCCCTCTTAGCTCATCCATTAAGTACTCCCCTCTACTAACAAGCAAGCATGTTGCTATTCTAAAGTGTCTCATTTTTGAAACAAACAGTAGTGTCCAGTTTGAGTTATTTTATTTCCTTAACTTGGCTCTGCATATCTTTGAAATCTTCTGGAAAACTCAACACCTTCCTTAAGGATCCAAAATTTTCCACCATATTCCAAAGACTATTCTTTAAGCTTCAAAGGCAATTGCAAAAAAAACAGCCCCACAAAGGGCTCTGAGTAGCAGTATATATAGCAGGATGGGTTGAGTGGGAAGCCGTGAAGAGTGACTACTTAAAGGGAGCAGTACTTATCCCAAGTGAACAGAAAAACGTCATCAAAAAGATTATAAAACACAATCAGACTTTGCTTTTCTATTCTTTTTATGCATTGTTTCTCTTTCTGCAGGTTTACAAAGCCCGCCTCATTTCATTCCACCTCCAGTTGAATAGTTATTGCACACATTGGTACTATCCTTTTGGCTATATTTCCTAGTAACATGAAAACAAATTCCACAGTTAGTCTTTGCAGAGGCCAAAATATTTTATGGTTCTCTTGCACTGGAAATTCCACCTCGATGAAACTATGTTGTTAGGAACACTGAAAACACCTTACAATGATCTCATTCAAAAGGAAGGGGTACCAAGAGAATAGTTCTATTAGAAACCCATATATCACCCATATCTTAGAGTTATGGGAGTGTTAGAGAGAAGCTTAATAACTTGGCCAAGCATTGCGAGAATTAGCATCAGGAGTTTTCAGAGGCTGAAGGACTGTTCTTAAAGACCCTCTACAGATGCTCTCCTCTCCCCTCTTAGTAATAAAACATCAAGCACTGTTGCCAACTCTCTTGAAGCTATAGTTAGAAACTCCGAGCATTTCCTATGTTTTGATGACAAAGATATTTACTTAATTCATAAACGATGTATATAATGTGCATTGAAACTAGATTACTCTATCACGGAAACAGCTCCAGAACTTTCAGAGCAATTATGCCCAGCAATGTTCAAAGTTAACCTTAATCCTTTTAACTGTGCCCTTCTCACAAATCTTTTAATTCTATTCTGCAATTAATGGAACCTTTTCCCCATGGGTTCTGCAACATGAATTTCTGTTCAGGTCAGCTCCACAGCCTCATCCATGATCCTGGAGGTAGTTGTGTGTTGTTCTGAGTTTCAGTGGAGTTAGCCTTTGATCTCCCTTTATAATTGGACTCAGTCCTTTATTCTTCGCAGCTTAGGTCTCTCCTTTTATTTAGTGGGCAGGGAAGTGAGCTACAAAGGCTGTTATGGAAAGAAAGTAATTGTGTCTGTTCCTCAGTTTCAAGGGACTGCTCTCACTTTCTCATCAAATCAGTACAGAGAATAGAAAGGTCTTGTTTCTGAATATTTGAAATGCTCCAAAGGAAGTGCCAAATATAGAAAAAGCAACATACAATCAAGGATCACTCATAACCTTCTGATGACCTTGGCAATTTCTATGAAGGAGCAGAGTAAAGCTGGCTTCCACCTAGAATACAGCTCCTCCCCACCCCCAACAATGGACCCAGCCATTGCCTCCCAGGTCCTTGATCTTCCTAGGTTCCACAACTCTCTTTTTCCTTTTAGCTTCCATTCCCTTCAGCCAAACTTTATTCAATATTTTGAGCCAATGGGGGACTTATGTAGATTTTTTCCCCCACACGTTAGATGGTCCCTTTTATGACCAGTGACTCATAAGGCAAGATGTGTGGTGGCTTCTTCAGACAGGCGGCAGCCTTTAATAGGGCAGCCTGGGTTGGTGCTAATTGGCATGCGTGGGAATCAAACCCCAGGCCCTGGGCTCATTAGCACACAGTCAAAACAACTGAGCCACAGAGCAGGTAATCATTTGCCCAAGAATAGCAATAGTTCCTTTATTAGAAACAAATGGCTGATATGGAAGTTGGGGAATCTGAATTGCCAGAGAATCTTGGGAAGAGTAATAAGCTCTAGTCTCAGCAAAAAGTGTTCTTTCGTCTCAGCATGTAAAGGGTGCTATGTGGAAACAAAGAAGGATTTTAAAATTATAACTACTCATTCCTTCTTTAGTCTTAGTTAATTTGAGCAGAAGCCGCAACAAGCAAACCACAATAAATTTAGAATTGGCAGAAATCCAAATTAAATCCTCTTCCCAAGTTTCCCACACTACTACCATTTACAGTTGTAGGTTTGTAATGTATAATTATGTAATTCAGAAACCAGCTTTGATTTGTGTCATGGTGCACTGTCAAAGTGAGCAAAGTAAGAATTCAAATTCCACATTCCCAGAATCTACCACCCAGCTGCTACTCTAGTTATCAGTTCCTGGAGATAATACATTAACCAACATCGGTTAAAACATACCTGAGTAATTATATCAGGGTGCACGTTAAGCTGATAAAACAAAAAGATCCCAAAATGCAGCTCAAAAAACAAGTAGAAGTTAGTCTCTTGGCGGGGGACAGCTCTGGTTCTCAAATTTTACACGCTCAGAATCACCTGCAGGGCTTGTGAAAGTACAGATTGCTGGGCTCCACCCTCAGAGTTTCTGATTTAGCAGGTGTTAGGTTGAACCAAGAATTTGCCTTTCTAACAAGCTCACAAGTAATGTTCATGGCTTGTAGAAATGGATTTATTTCTAGGATTAGACTTCAGCTCACTCTGTTTGCTGAACTCTTTCTAGTATTTCTTAAGTTGGTAGACTCTCTGCTCCAGGTTCTCAACGTGAAGGAAGGAACCCCCCAGCTGAACCAGCAATGACAATGATGGCCTCTCTCCAAGGAGAAAAACAAAACCCGTAAGAGACTGCATTCGGCAAGCATCAATTCTACTGGATCATCAACAAGATTTCCTTGTGCAAAATACTTGACTATTCTTGTATCTTTCATCCTCAACTAAATTCATGATTTTCAAGCAGCATCTTCTGTTTTGAACTTGTTTGCTGTGAACAAATGTCGAAGAGTCTTCCAATTAATGCTTTTTATATCTAGGCTATCTGTTGGTTAGATTCAAGGCCCCAAGCTGTTACCATTCACAATAAAAGCTTAAACACATTGTCCAAAGGGCAGGCTGTTCTCTTATTTCAATCCCAAATGAGAGGATAGTGTGGCAGAGATGAACAAACAGCTTCAGGACGTATTTGTGTGCTCACTAATCAAGTCAGGCTGAAGCTCTCCCTCTGAATCCTTGTAGTGACTTAGAGCCTTTCCAGAGGCTCCCTTACTTTCTCATTCCCATCAGGTGGGCTAGGTTGAAGATGGAGGCTAGCCTCATCCATCACTTAAGAATTCCCTAATCTTCAACCCTTTCCATGACCAGGTATTTTGCTGATATTATTGCTGGACATCTCCTAATAGTCCTTTAAGCTGAGAATTATCATTTTCATTTACCAGATGAGAAAACAGAGGATTAGAGAGATCAAGTGCCTTGCCCAAGTCACAGAGTAAATGGAGCTGGGATCTAGACATCCACAGTCACCAGATTCCCTGCATTACTCATTTTAAACCTCCTTTTCAGTATATTTATGCCTCGCAAGTGGCACTGTTTTTTCAAATTTCATCGCCAGTCTGGGAGGAGTCATCCTCAGTGCCAGATTTAGTTAGCTCAACAGCTAAAGGATAAGATGAATTCAGTTCCTTCCATTTTCAGAGAATATGGACTGGCAGTTCGTTAACACTCACCAGTTCTATTTTTTTTTTAACCAGTTCCTTTTTTATCATGACATTTGCACATTAACAGATTTCGAAGCTTCTTGCCATATGTTTAGAACTTCTTCATTTAGGAAAATCACATTTGCAACCTTAAAGAGATTTGTCTTGCTCTTGTTTTGATTACCTAAGAACCGCATAAACGATAATGTGTTCTAATTTCTTTTAAAACCATGTTGATTCACAGCATATGCACAGCTAGACCTGGGAAAATGTGTGAACTGTGTTTTCAGTGTTACCAACTTCCTCTAAAGGGCCCCTGTTCTCTGTCACAAGACTATCTTCAGCTTCTTCCCCAAGAACTTGATCCTGAGCCGTGTCAGCTAAAGCCTCCATGCACGATGATGAAGATGTAAGCCCTCTCAAGGATTTGCCTTCCCATAGGACACTCATAGAGCTAAAAAAAAAAAAATCTTCCAGACTTAGGGGATGCTTTCTCCAACTGTGGCATTTCAGGCAAAGAGAAAAGGTTTCCTGGATATAGGGCAATGCTCCTAGAATAACCCCATCTAGACTATCACGTGTTAGGCTGTTTCACAAGAGTAAACCTACATGAACCCGTGATTTAGCAGCCATCACTTTTTTCCAGGAGTTCTGACTGTGACATCACAGCTCAATCTCCTCACCCTTGCAGTGCTCCTCTGTGCCAAACCCAGGTCAAGGCTAGAATCTTTTTGAGAGCTATGCTCTTCCCTGCAAAATTAAAAAATATACATTTGCAAGGAAAGTTTTATCACATTACACATGTGTGTGCCTATTGGGTCAGGTAATTTTTAGCTACCCTCGGGTAGTTTAAGTAGAAGAGGAGAAAGTGGATGAGTAGGTATTAGGGAAGACCAGAGAAGCAGGCTCAAGTCTAAACTTGAAGGTTCAATACCCAAAGCCATGTCTCTAATAGTATTGATAAGATGCACGCTGCAGAGCTGCCTGAGTCTGCACTCACTCTCTTCCTCTGCCTCTGCTACCACCTGTGCCTGCAGTAGGATGCTCCCAGAGACTCCCAAATCAGTCTTGAATGAGTGTCTGATTGGTGGAAACTACATCATATCCCTGTACCTAGCTGCAAGGGCTTCTGGGAAATGGAGTTTTAAGGATTCTACTTTGGGAACTTGGGATTAAAATAATGGGACCCTCTCAAAATGGAGAGAGGGTGTTCAGAGATGTGGTTGACCACAGATAATATATGCCCCTCTCCTTCCCCACCCCAAAGTTTTCCCTTTGATTCCTGCCCATTCCCACTCTAAAGAACAGTTAGTCCCTAGCCTGGGACTCAGGGAAAGCAGGAGCCTGGTGGCTGTTCTGCACAGCACATGGTCCAGGTGTGTCCACGGCACAGCAAGATGAGAAGATTGCTTTTAAGAGCAGATGGCTTAGAAATCCTTGCAGTAACGCAGGATAATCAGAAGGAAGAATCCAAAATAGAAGAAAGCAGTAATGGCCTTTGGATTTGTCCTTTGAAAAGCAGTGTTTTTTTATTTTTACTTTTTAGTGCCACAGGGTGAATTGCTTTGGGTAATTTGGCAGTCTTTGCATATGATTAGAGGTTCAGTAACACACCAAGCAGGCATTTCCAGCAGTGCAGTACAATTTCTGGCCTCAAAATGCTCACCTATTAGTCCTTACTTTGGGGATATTTAATCACTATGGAGCATTTTAACCCAGCTTGGGTATGTGGGGAGTAATCTGAGCAGAATGTGGAGGTTGCATTATTCACTTCCTTAGCCACTGGCTGTTTTGTTCAGACAACATGAAGTAACTCTTCAAGGGAGACGTGTAATTATGCACCATAGTCATCCTCATAGCAAAGGATCAGTATTTATCATGCGCATGGAAAAGGCTCCTAGCTCCATCTCTAAGGGCTTTTTTTCAGTTAATCACCTTAAATCAGACCCAGATGTGACACAGAATCCTCTCTTCCATTTCTTTCCACTCTACTTAGTTCACAAATGTTATATAACATATATATACATTGTATAACATATATATGATGGACAGAAGAGGTAGATCATGACATGGGTGGATTGAGAGGGCCACCTGATTAATGCTGAAGGATGCATCAGACACCAAAGGAAACTCTAATAGCCTCAAGGAAGAAAATGTATTTTTTTTTATCCTTCCACTCTCTGCTACTAATATATACTACTCTTTCCAAGAGTGTTTGGATTCCTTAGCTCATCTTGAAAGAAATATTTAAACATTAAAAATATACTTTGGTGGCTAAGTGCAGTAGCTCACACCAGTAATCCCAGCACTTTGGGAGGCTGAGGTGGGCAGATCACCTGAGGTCAGGAGTTTGAGACCAGCCTGGCCAACATGGCAAAACCCCATCTCTACCAAAAATACAAAAATTAGCCAGGCATGGTGGTGCATGCCTATAATCCCAGCTACTTGTGAGGCTGATGCACAAGAATTGCTGCAATATGGGAGGCAGAGTTTGCAGCGAGCTGAGATCATGCCACTGCACTCCAGGCTGGGCAACAGAGTGAGACTCTGTCTCAAAAAAATAAATAATTATATATATATGTGTGTGTGTGTGTGTGTGTGTGTGTGTGTGTGTATACACACACACACACACATTATACACACACACACACACACACACTTTGGACATGATACAAACTTGATAATTCATATTTTTAAATATCCTCTTTTGTCTCTTAATTTATTTAGCTCTAAGAGTTTTTAATGTATATTTTTAATGTAAAAATCTACTCTGATGATAATTATTTTTGTTTAATATTTCCAAATAAGAGATTTCTTCTATTAATTTATACCAGTGATTGACAATGCAGCACACCCTCTCTTTTAGAAACCTGTGGCACTTTGGCTGTCAGTTGTATCTATGTTAATTAGAAATAGTTTTTGGATACATGTGACAAAACCAAATTAAACCGCATATCCATGGCTTAAAGAAGATAGAAGTGTGATTTTTTCTTATATCACAAGAAGTCTAGAGGCCAGAGGTGCAGGCCAGTTCAGTGATCCAAGGATTTGGAGCCAAGACCTTTGTGATTTTCTTAAATTTCCCTTCATGATTACCTATAAAATGGTGGCTGCAGCTCCAGCCAACAAACACACCCCAGTTTCATTTAGAAAAGACAGAGGGAAACAGAAAAGGGTGAGATCTGCATCATGAAAACAAAACTTTCTGAGAAAACTTTAACCTCTGTGTTTTGGTCAGAACTGTGTCACATGACCACTTCTAGCAGCAAAGGAAGCTGGAAAATACCATTTACCAGTGAGGACCTTGCTACCACATCACCTCCCTGCTCCACTGAAAACAAAACAAAACAAATTTCTCTTAATAAGGCAAAGAAAATGGATGTTTGATAGGTAACCAGAAGTGTTTGTCATGTCAGCTATGATCGAATGGCAAAGATTGAATCTGAGAAAGAACCAAGCTGGAACCTTAAGTCTGATGTGACTAGAAGATACCTAGACAATAGGCCTCATGTTTAGTATGGAATTGCCCTGCCCTGTGTCTCATTCTCAATGCTGAGGTGCCAGGAAACCAGGTTTACAAACATTCTGTCTTCATGACTTCACCTGCCCTCCATCTCTGAAAACAAGACTGCAAATAGGGATTGTGTTTTATAGATTGGATGTCGTCTTTAATCTTTAAATGTATTAGTCCATTTTCCTGCTGCCAATGAAGACATACCCAAGACTGGGTAATTTATAAAGGAAAAGAGGTTTAATGGACTCAAGTTCCATGTGGCTGGTGAGGCCTCACAATCATGGCAGAAGATAAAAGGCACATCTTACATGGCGGCAGACAAGGGAGAAATGAGAGCCAAGTAAAAGGGGAAACCCCATATAAAACCATGATATCTCATGAGACTTATTCACTATCATGAGAACAGTATGGAGGAAACTGCCCCCATAATTCAATTATCTCCCACTGGGTCCCTCCCACGATACGTGGGGCTTATGGGAGCTATAAGTCAAGATGAGATTTGGGTGGGGACACAGCCAAACCATTTCACTAAACTTAAACCCAAGATGTGACAATTTCCAAGTATCTATTTACATGAAAAAAAAAACCACTTCATGCTGTATCACACCCATCTTTATGCGTGCATTTATGTACAAACACATGAGAGAGGTATATTTGCACTCCTCCATCTACATCCTCTTAGAAACGAGGGGACTTGGTAAATAAACTGGACCAAGGTAAGCAATCTGGACCCTGGCAGAAGGGAATCCATGACACTGTTTTAGTTTTTCCTGTGATTGGATTCACTAATTTAAAAAGTTATTTAAAAAATCTAATTAAAAGATGATGATGACTGAATGATTTCCCAGGACTCTTGATAGAAAGACCATTTGTGTAGACCTTCAGGAATAAACATTGTATCAGTGAGCATACCTGTGGCCTTTAGCAATAGAAACCCCCCAACTCAAATTGGCATGAAAGGTAAAAGGATTTATGATCTGAAATACAAGAATTCCAGGCTGGGTGTAGTGGTTCACACCTGCAATCCCAGCTTTTTGGGAGGCCAAGGCAGGTAAATCACTTGAGGTCAGGAGTTTCAGACCAATCTGAAACTGACATGGTGAAACCTTATCTCTACTAAAAATACAAAAATTAGTTGGGTGTGGTGGCGGGGTGCCTGTAATCCCAGCTACTTAGGAGGCCGAGGCAGGAGAATCACTTGAACCCAGGAGGCAGAGGTTGCAGTAAGCTGAGATTGCGCCACTGCACTCCAGCTAGGGTGACAGAGTGAGACTCTGTCTCCAAAAAAAAAAAAAAAAGAATTCTGGAGGGAAGGAAGGAGGAACTTTAGGCTTGTTTAGTTCAATGTAGTTCAGTGACTCAACTATATCTTCAGAGATGAAGGTCTTTCTGTCTTCCCACTCTGCCAGCAGTGTTTCAAATTTGTCCTTAAGCTAACTTCTCTCATGGTCACAAAATGGCTGCTGGAACTCCAGGTGTCACATCCAGAACTGATAAAATTCACAGGAAGAAGAAGGACTATCTCTTTTGAAGCTTCACCTAATTAAAAGGGATATTTATTAATTATCTCTATTAATAATAATAGGGATAATTAATAGGGATAAATCCTTTTCCAGAGGTCTCTAAATGCCTCACACCTTAGTAACCAGCTGAGCTACACGTCTGCCCTAAACCCAACACTAATGAAGGGAATCAGGCTACAATGATTGGACTCGCCCAATTAGGATTTACCAATGAGTCATGTTGCAGGAGGGGCAAGTTCCTAAACAAAATCAAGACTCTCTCGGTAAGGAAGGAGGGTGGCTTTGATTCAGAATAGACACCTGACAGCATCTGCCACAAGTGTGAAGTTCATTTCTTATGATCTCACACAGCCCTGCTTCTATCAATACAGCAATCTCAAGAATTAGTCACTGCTATTAAGTGGAAATGTTCTAGGTTTATTTCCTACTCAGAGGCTCATGTAAAGTCCTTCTGGATAGTTTTAAAGCCATGAATCTTTAAGAGCAAGAAATAGTCCATCTCCCTTGCTCAAAGCACTCAGGCTGTGATTCCAGTTGACAGCCTCTTCCTCCCTTTTGTCTGGGCTCCTATCATCCTTTACTCCTCTCTTCGCCCTGCAGCACGAGTGGCTGTTACTGTAACAACATAATTGCTGCTCTGATTCCACCACTGAAATAAACAGAAATGAAAAGGAAACATAGAGCTTCAGATTGTCTTCTCCTCCACCTGGCAATTTCCCAAAATGCCTCAGCTAGAGACAGCCCAAATGGACAGGCTGGGGATTCAACCTGAATTAAGAAATGAAAATCAAAAAATGGGCCCAGACCAGATTGGAGAGGGAGCTCCTTTCTTCCTGCTTAACTCCTGGGGATAGAAGGAGACGAGAAAGGCAAATAACGTGAAAAAAAATGTTTAATTCGGGGTCAGGAATTGGTAGCATGCTGGTCTGATGCTGTTTGTAGATACACAGTTTGCCTGGAAAGTGTCTTGAAAATTAGAATTAGTCACAGCCATTTAAACATCCAGGGATTTCATAGCAAAATCCAGGTTGCAAGCTTTTGCAGAATCAGAAGATCTGCTACTGGGCCTGCTTTCCCAGAAGACAATCAGTCCTGCCTGGTGCTGCCCCTATAAATGGGGTACACATTTGCGACTTTGCCACACTCCTCACCACACCCTAGTGCACACTTCTGCCTGCTCTGTTTGTTTATGATACCTGCCTGCTCCCTCTAGGCATTTGAATTTATGCTCCCAGTTTAATGTACTGTATGTCAGGGGAAAGGGGACCGCTCCATGATTTGTTCAATGATATTATCTAAATTCCTGTTCGTGCTTATGATTCTCTACTGTGTGTGCAACATGCGTTTTTTTGTTGTTGTTTTTTTGAAATGGAGTTTCGCTCTTGTTGCCCAGGCAGGCTGGAGTACAGTGTCACGATCTCAGCTCACTGCAACCTCTGCCTCCCTGGTTCAAGTGATTCTCCTGTCTCAGCCTCCTGAGTAGCTGGGATTACAGGTGCCTGCCACCACATCCAACTACCTTTCTGTATTTTTAGTAGAGACCATGTTGGCCAGGCTGGTTTTGAACTCCTGACCTCAGGTGATCTACCCACTTCAGCCTCCCAAAGTGCTGGGATTACAGGGTGAGCCACCGTGCCTAGATGTGCAACATCTTAGAAGAGGTTTTACCCATATAATATTTGCTCTTCCAGATGATTTTGAAGATTCACTCCTTCCCAGGCTGGTCACTGAGATAAGGATGGAAGCCTGTTAAAAAAGAGGCGAGACTGCTAGGCAAATGCAACTCACTCTGAAGTGCTATTGGTGAGCAGTTCTCAATAAGCGAGCAGAGCCTGGGCGGAAGCTAGCGGAGAGTTTGGGAGCAGATCATCTGCTTCCGAGATTCATTGGCCAAGAGTTTTCACTGTATCTAGAAACGAACCAAAAAGCAGTTCTTACATAGAGTTAGGCTGAGCTTCTGTAATCTGTGTGGCCCAAACCACATCTGATCTCCCTCTGCTCTGTTTCACCTAATTTGGTGGCACTTTATGCGTTCATAAGATAACTGAAAGCACAGTTCTCATAAAATGAACAATCAGCAGGGCATGGTGGTGGGTGCCTGTAATCCCAGCTACTCGGGAGGCTGAGGCAGGAGAATCACTTGAACCGGGAGGCGAAGGTTGCAGTGAGTCGAGATCACAACACTGCACTCCAGCCTGGGCAGAAGAGTGAGATTCCGTCTCAGGAAAAAAAAAAAAAAAAGAACAATCATTATTTAGAGGTTTTAACTTGGCAAACAGAAGTTTTCACTAGTCTCCTGATAACTAGCTTGAGAGAGAGATTTAAACTTGCATGAAGGCTTCACTGATTTCATATGATTTTTTTTTAAGAGATGGGGTCTCACTATGTCGCCCAGGCTGGAGTACAGTGGCTATTCACAGGCACCCTGTCATCGTTCACTAAGCCTCAAGCTCCTGGGATCAAGCCATCATAGTCCCAACTATACAGGAGACCAAGGAAGGATGATTTTTGATAGGTGAAATGTTAAAATACAGTTTTATAAAGAGTTACATGGAGAACCGCTTTGTCAAGTTTGAAGACAATAATAAATGTCTTTGTCCAGTCTTGGTCCTGGTGGGGTAGTGGGGCAGTGACTTTTCTGTATCTCTTCTAACTCTGCTCTACTTGCTGAAGCGCTGTGTTCTGAGCTTCATGTTTGATTTATTCCTGCTCCTCCAGGCCCTGAGAGCCGGCTTTCTTCATTTTGAGTTGGCCAAAGCAAAAGATGCAATCCCAACCACTGCCACCTAAACAAGAAGCCAGGTATTCTTTAAACTGAAAGAACATTTGTTACAGGCAGAAGTGCAATTCAGGTGACCATAGGATTCCAGCTGTGGTCCTGGTGGGTTGTGAGGATAACCCAAGCCCCGCCCCATGGGTGTTGGTTTCCAGGGCATCACCCAAAAAAGGAAATCCGAAGCGGTTACTCAACTGGTGAAGTGACCTCTGGATTTAGTTTCTTGTAGACCTGAACCAGGATTTTTCAGCTGGTTTTCCAGTTTCTGCTGAGGCGGAAGGTTGACAGTCATAACAAGCCCTTTATTTATTAAGTCCAGGGCTGAGAGACAATATTTCTCTGCTTGTGTTCTCTCAATGAGTTCAAAATGAACCTCATCACCTGACTCTTTTTCTTGAGAGAGGTTGGAGTAATCCTCCCACTGTACTGCTGCATGGCTGAAAAGGCCTCTTCATGTGCCACCTGGCTGCTTCCAAGCCATTCCCCACATGTCCCAAGACCACAGGAGTTCAAGCAACTCTCATGCTTGAAATCTTCCTGACCTCCCCTTGTTCACAGGCAGAAGGTCAGCTCCTCACAACAGTCTAATGCCAGGCCAGTCCTGGCCACTGCATCCAGCCTCACCTGACACCTTCTCTGCCTCAGCAAAAAGGGTCCACTGCCACTGGACTTGTTTCCATGGATTCACCAAGCCATTTGCTGCCTTGGGCCGTTGCACATCCTGCTGCCCCTCCTTAGCTTTATATCTTAGCAAGCATGTTTCTTCCTCAGAGAAGCCTTCTCTTTCATCACCACCTCTTCAAAATAAGTTACACTCTCCCCTTTTTCACTGAAATTTCAGCCATTCAACCCAGCAACTCCATTACTGGGTGTTTACCCAAAGGATTATAAATCATTCTACCAAAAAGACACATGCACTCACATGTTCATGGCAGCACTATTGACAATAGCAAAGATATGGAACCAACCTAAATGCCCATCCACAGTGGACCGGATAAAGAAAACGTGATACATATACAGCATGGAATACTATGCTGCCATAAAAAATGAAATAATGTCTTTTACAGCAACAGGGATGCAGTTGGAAGCCATTATCCTAAGTAAATTACCAGGGAAACAGAAAACCAAATACTGCATATTCTCACTTATAAGTGGGAGCTAAACACTGAAGGCACATGGATACAAAGGGCAGATCAATAAGCGTCGGGGCCTACGTGAGCGGGGAGAATGGATGGAGGGTGAGGGTTGAAAGACCACCTATCGGCTACTATGCTCACTACCTGGGTGATGAAATCATTTACATGCCATACCCCAGTGACATGCAATTTACCCATTAATAAACCTACATATGTACCCCTGAAGCTAAAATAAAAGTTGAGAAAAGAAAAAAAAAAGGAATAATACAGAGCGATCCCTTTTATTCTTTGCCTGGTTTCTTCCAATGGTAACATTTTGCAGAATTATATTACCGCCACAGTGAGGACACTGAACGATGTCAACACTGCCGGATCCCTGGTGTGGCCCTGTTTTAACTACACACATTCTGGATCCCACCACCCCCTTTTGCTCTGTCCTCCATTTCTAGGATTTGTCATTTAGAAAGTATTGTATAACTGGAATCATACAGATTACACATCTTTGGGATTGGCTTTTTTCCTCAGCTGCATTCCCTGGAAGTTCATTCAAATTGTTGCAGGTATCAATAGTTGGGTCTTTTTATTGCTAAACAGCATTCCACGGTTTGAATGTACTACAGCTGGTTAAGCCATTCACCTGTTGAAGGATATCTGGGCCAATGCCAGTTTTGGGCTATTACAAATTAAGCTGCTATGAATATTCAAGGTTTTTATGTGAACATAAATTTTAATTTCTCTGGGATAAATGCCAGAGTGTGATTGCGGGGTTGTACGGTAATGATGCATTTAGTTTCATTTTTAAAAACCTGCCACACTGTTTTCTAGAGTGGCCGTATTTTACATTCCCACCCATACTGTATGAGTAGTCCAGTTACTCATATCTTGCCAGCATTTGGTGTTATCACTATTTTTGATTTTAGCCATTCTGAAAGGATACAAGAGAAAACACACATAATAGTCACATTCCTGTATAGTAACAAAAACATACAAAAACTGAAATTAAAAGCACAATATCATTTACAATATCATTTTCAACCACTTCAGAGAAAATGAAACACTTAGGAATTCACTACACAAAAGCGCATATCTCACTGCGATTTTCATTTGCATTTCTCTGATGGCAAATGGTGTTGAGTATCCTTTTACTTGCTTATTTATCATCTATATATTCTATTTGGTGAAATATCTGTTTGTGTCTTACCTATTTTCTAATTAGTTTGGTTTTTTAAATACTGTTGAGTTTCGAGAGTTCTTTGTATATTTTTGAGGCCAGTCCTTTCTTGAAGATGTGCTTTTCAAGTCTTTTCTCCCAGTCTGAACCTTGTATCTTCAATGTTTTCAAAATGGGCTTTCCCAGAGCAAAGGTTTTTAATTTTGATGCAGTACAATTTTTCAATCCTTTCACAGATCACGATTCTGGTGTCAAGTCTAAGAATTCTTTCTGTCTCCAGATTCCAAGGGTTAATGCTTTTGGATTTTTTCCTAAAAGTTTATAGTTTTCCATCATTTTGAGTTAATTTTTGTGTAAGGAGACTTAGGCTGAGATTCAGACTTAGGCTGAGATTCATTTTATTCCTCACTGTTCTAGCACTGTTGATTTAAAAGGCTGCCCTTTATCCATCAATTCGCTTTTATACTTTGCTGAAATTCAGTGAGTGTATCTGTAGGTCTATTTCTGAGTTCCTGTTCCATTCCATTTATCTATGTGTCATTCTTCTGCCAATACCATACTGTCTTGATTACTGTAGCTGTATGTCAGGTAGAATGATCCTCCCATTTCATTCTTATTTGTCAAGATAGTTTTAGTTATTCTAGGGTATGTGCCTTTCTGCATAAATTTTAGAATAAGCTTATCTATGTCTACAAAAAGCATTGCTGGAATTTTTATGAGAATTGCATTAAACCTATAGATTAATTTAAGGAAAACTGACATCCTTACTACATCAAATCTTCCAGTTCCTGAGCATGGTATGTCTCTCCATTTATTTAGGTCTTTTCAATTTCTTTCATCAATATTTTGTAATTTCAGCATACAGATCCTGTACATGTTTTGTTAAGTACATACCTAAGTATTTAATTGTATTTGAAATGATAGTAAATAATATTGGGTTTTTAATTTAAGTTTCTTATGTTCTTTGTTAGTATGCACAAGTGTGATTCATTTTTGTATGTTTATCTTATATTCTGCAATTTTGTTAAAATCTTCATGCTTCCCCTTAGATGAAAAGCTCCTCCTTTTCCACTCACATTCTCACTCAGGCAAAATCAACCCAGCCACAGGGCTTTTTATATCACTAAGACCACCCCAAGAAAAGTCAAGAGGCTAAGAAAGCTTATGCTTCCCATGTTTTCATGCTGCTCCATCATTCTCACTAGGAAGAAATTAGTTAATTTATTCAAAGCGTCACTGACTTCACCGTTGAAACTCTCATGAGCAAATACGTACTTACACGAAGTTCAAGAACTCGGGGGAACTCGGAAGGTCATTTTCTGGCTGAAGCCTTTACGGCTGAGGATTGCAAGAGGGAGAGAGACATTCTACCAGAAGCGTCTACTGCACACTCAGCAGATGAAGTTCTCAAGATAGCCATCAGATGGCAGCCTCAGCCAAATTACTGAAGTAAATTTGCTGGATCAGAATTTTGTAGCTGGGAGACATTACAGGTCCTGTAGCCCCGACCCTTTGTTTCCCAGCCAAGGGACTCTAGCCAGAGTGAAGTCTAGTCCTGCTTAAAGCCACATATCAAGTCAGTAGCAGAAGTAGGGTTCCTACTATCTCCCAACATGAATCCAATAATCGCCTTATGATTGTGATCTGAAAGCAGTGTCCTCTCACCCCAGAAAGAAACAAAGTAAGGTACAGAAAAAATATAGAGAGTTGCCATTTGAGTGCTCAGACAGCTGTTTGAATTTGGGTACAAAGACTTACAGGCTAAAACTTGAGCCTTGAGCAGATTTTTGGTCAACTATTAGAAAGTCAAGTTAACGCAGGACCCATTTGCTCTAAACAACAACAAAAAGAAGTGGGTTTAGGGGGAGATGGGAGGGGCTAGGAAGGTGTGGTGGGTCAAGGATAGAAGAAAGCCAGGGAGAAAGCCACAGTGGTGCGTGCTTGTAATCCCAGCATTTCGGAAGGCCGAGGCAGGCGGGTCACTTAAGGTCAGGAGTTCGAGACCAGCCTGGCCAACACGGTGAAACCCCAACTCTACTAAAAACATACAAAAATTAGCCGGGCGTGGTGGTGAGCACCTGTAATCCCAGCTACTTGGGAGGCTGCAGTGAGCGGAGATTGCGCCACTGCACTCCAGCCTGGGTGGCAAAGTGAGATTCCCTGTTTCAGAAACAAACAAAAGCAAAACAAAGAGAGACCCCTGGAGGAGATGAGCTTTGAAAGAAGAATAGAAAGATGCAATGAGAAAAAGCATCCCTCGGAGGAAACATAGTGTGTGCCCAGATAAAGAAGGAAAAATGAGCCCAGCATTTCAGCAGGGCTCACCTCTGCAAATGGAAGGAAGCCAAGCCTCCCTCGAGTCCAAGCCTCTCTCTTCTCATACTTTCTCCCAACAGGACCTCTGGCTTCAGCCCCACCACATCACTGAATTATCACTGGCCAAAACTCGTCTCTAGCCAGTCTTTGACATTACAGAGTGCATTTAAGCAATTATTCTCTTTCTCAGGGTAGCTAGCACTTTAGGCTTGTCTCTAATTTTGGATAAAAAGACATTGTCCACACCAAGCAATAGTATAGAGGTCAGCAGTAGGACCTTCAATGCTGTGATGGTCAGCTGTTTAGAGCAGACGATCTCTGTTACTAAGAAGATAAATGGAAGACAAGATGGATGAGTGAGTCTTGTGGATGAGCCTTGAAGGTAGAAAAGGCGTTGAGGTTTGAAATTGCAGAATTTTGTGGCTGTATTTATCACTGCATTTAAGCCAGTGGACCCTCAATATCTGTTAGCTAATCAATGCATCTTTACTGACTCCAAATAGACCAAACTGGTAAGGGAGAAACATGATGAAAATGGTATTTAGGAAAAGTTTTCCAGTGTGGGTACCTGCTGTAATGTTTGTAAACAGCAAGAGCCTGATGGGAAGTCTAGTTTTGTCTTGTTTTTAACAGCTTTATTGAGATATAATTAACATACCCACCATTCGCCCAAAGTGCACCATCCAGTGGCTTTCAATATGTTCACAGATGATACATGCAGCGATCACCACAGTCCATTTTAGAACATTCTAATCACTTCAAGAAGAAACTTTGTATTTTTTTACTTATTATTACTGTTCTGTCCCCATGTCCCTGTATCTCATCACGAAGCAACCACGAATCTACTTTCTGTCTCTATAAATTTCCCTATTCTGGACTTTCATATGAATTTCCATTCATATAGTAGGTGGTTTTTGGTGACTGGCTCCTTTCATTTAACAAAATGTTTTCAAAGTCTACGCATGTTGTAGCATGTATCAGTACTCCTTTTCACGGCAGAATAATATTCCATCATATGGACATACCACCTTACATCAGGTCACCTGCTGATGAGTATTGAGTTGTTCCCATCTTTTGGCTATTATCGATAATGCTATTATAAACATTCATGTGCAAGTTTCTGTGTGAGCATACAGTTTCCATTTCTCTTGGTTGTATCTTACTTGGGAGTGGAGTTGCTGGGTCATGTGGTAATTCTGTGTTACTCACTGGAAGAACTGCCAGAATGTTTTCCCAGGTGGTTGGCCTATTTTATATTACCATCAACAGTGTATGAGCGTTCCAATTTTTCCACATTCTCACCAACACTTCTTGATACCTGACTGTTATTCTAGTCATCCAAATGCATGTGACATGGTATTTCACTGTGGTTTTGTTTTGCATTTCTCTGGTGTCTATTATGTCAAGTATTTTTTCATGTGCTTATTGGTCATTTATAGATATCCTTTGATAAACATTTATGCAAGTCCTTTGACCATTCTAAAATTGGATTACTAGTCTTTTTATTATTGACTTGCTAGTGTTATTTATATGTGCTAGAAATGAGTTCCTTAACTGATACTTGATTTGCAAATGTTGTCACCCATTCTGTGGGTGTCTTTTCACTTTGTTAATGGCGTCCTCTGAAGCACACACTTGTGAAATTTCAATGAAATCCATTTTATCAATTTTTTATTTTGTTGCTTTTTCTTCTGATATCATATTTAAGACTCTTTTGCTATAAACCATGATCATGAAAAAATTTACCCCTATGTCTTCTTCTAAGAGTTTTATATTTTTACTCTTAAATTTAAGTAATTGATCTATTTTGAGTTAATTTTTGTATGTGGTGTGAGGTAAGGGTCCAGCTTCATTCCTTTCATGTGTATATCCAGTTGTTCAAATTGAAAAGACCATTCTTTCCTCATTGAATGGTATTGGAACCCTTTTGTGAATCAGTTGGCCACAGATGTTTAAGCTTTATGTATGGATTCCATTCTTTCAATTGATCTGTATGACTGTTCTCACACCAGTATCACACCATCTTGATTACTATTGCTTTGTAGTAAGTTTTGAAATCAGGCACTGTGAATCTTCTTGATTCTTTTTCAGTGCTGTTTTTGGATATGCTGGGTAGCTTAAAATTCCACATGGATTTTAGAATCAGCTGTTAATTTGTACAGGGAAGTCAGCTGGGATTCTAATAGGGATCATGTTGAATCTGTAGATCAGTTTGGGACTATCACCCTCTTAACGATGTCTTCTGATACTTGAACGTGGGATGTTTGTGTATTTATTTAGATCTTTTACTTCTTTCAACAAAGTTTCGTAGTTCACAGTGTAAGTTTTGAACTTTTTGTTAAATGTATTCTTATTCTTTTTGGTGTTATTGTGGTTGGAATTGTTTCCTTAATTTCATTTTTGGATTGCTCATTGCAATTAAGTAGAAATGCAATTGAATTTTACATACTGATCTTGTACCCTGTAACCTAGCTGAACTCATTTATTATTTCTAAAGTTAAAAACCTCCAAGTGGTGGTCCAGTGAAAATCAGAGTGCACTGATGTCATTTTAACAGAGAGTGAGGAGAGAAAGAAAGTAGATTGCGAATGCCAGCCACAAGCCTGGAAAGATAGATGAGGTTAAATTTGGGAAAAGCTCCGATGTCATACTCAGGAGCTTGGCTTTTCTTCCATAGGCCATAATAAATTGTTTTTAAGAAGAGGAATTGTTTGAGACAACTAATTCTGACTGAGACAACTAATTCTGACTACAGTGTGAAAGATAGATGGAAAGGATTGAGGAATAAGGAGACCAGTATGGAGACTGTGTTTTATAGCTCCACAGCTTAGCAAAAGAAAGAGATCTGGCCACAGTGGCTTATGCCTCTAATCCCAGCATTTTGGGAGGCCAAGACAGGCAAATCACTTGAGGTCAGGAGTTCAAGACCAGCCTGGCCAACATGGTGGAGCCTCGTCCTACTAAAAATTCAAAAATTAGCCAGGTGTGGTGTCGCATGCTTGTAATCCCAGCTACTCAGGAGGCAGAGGCAGCAGAATCACTTGAACTCAGGAAATAGAGTTGCGGTGAGCCAAGATCACACCACTGCACTCTGGTCTGGGTGACAGAGTGAAACTCTTTCTAAAAGAGAGAGAGTGAGAGAGGTGGGGCCGGGGGTGGGGGGAGCTCAATTAATTAAGAAATATCATAAAATGGGCCTACATGTAGGAAGTGCCATAACAGAAGCGCTGCATGCCACGGGAGGCCATGCAGCATGAGTGAGATGATACAGCCCTGAACTGGAAGACTGGCTGGAAGAGGAAAAGCAGAGGTAGGTGAATACAAGAGACATTCTGAAATAAAACTGATGGGTCTATGTACTTAACTGCATATAATGGTTGAAAGAAAACAATGAAAGAATTGGATTTAGGTATGGTTGATCATGACGCTAAAAATTAGGATTAAAATAGAGCCCAGGTAGTAGTTCAGAGTGAGTATGGCGCTCCACAGTGTCATGGACCTGGATCTCTCTTTTTTTTATGTGTTTTTGAGACAAGGCCTCATTCTGTCACCCAGGCTGGAATGCACTGGCACAGCCTCTGCCTCCCAGGTTCAAGCGATTCTCCTGCCCTAGCTTCCAAGTAGCTGGGATTATAGGTGCCCGCCACCATGCCCGGCTAATTTTTGTGTTCTTAGTAGAGATGGGGTTTCACCGTCTTTGCTAGGCTGGTCTCGAATTCCTGACCTCAAGTGATCTGCCCACCTAGGCCTCCCAAGTTGCTGGGATTACAGGCACAAGCCACTGCGCCCAGCCAGGAACCTGGATCTCTTCTCTGCTATTGTTCAACAACCTCACCATGTGGCTTCATGGCATGGGCCAAGATGGCTGCCCCGGCATCTGCATCAGAGCCAACAGACTGCAGGGGAGGGGCATGGAAGGGTTTTCCTTTAATAACATAGGCCACTATTTTTATTTATTTAATTTTTGAGATGGAGTTTCATTCTTGTCACCCAGGCTGGCGTGCAGTGGTGCAATCTCAGCTCACTGCAACCTCCACCTCCCAGGTTCAAGTGATTCTCCTGCCTTAGCCTCCTGAGTAGCTGGGATTACAGGTGCTTACCACCACGCCTGGCTAATTTTGTATTTTTAGTAGAGACTGGGTTTCACCATGTTGGTCAGGCTGGTCTCCAACTCTTGACCACATAGGTCACCATTTAATCACATCTAATAGATAGGGAGGCTGGGAGATGTCTTTATTCAAGACATCCAAGTGATCAGCTAAATTTTGGAAGATATATGGCTGAGAAATAAGGCAGAAAGGAAATTGGGATATAACCTGCCTCAAAGGGTTAAGAATTACTCTAAAAAAAGAACTATTCTCATCATATCCATTGGATGCATATAAACGCTGAAAGAGGAACAAGGGTTTTAAGGAGCTTTTAGGAGCCTACAGAGCAAAAAAATAAGTTTTTATTTGAACACATTTATTTTGGGATAGCTTCTGGGATGCTCAGGTGGAGAAAACCAGTAGGCATTTGGTAATTTGTGTGCAGTTGGGTCCTTATTTCCCCACCTTAGGCCATGCTGCTTGACTGTTGGGACTTTATCATTACAGGCCCACTATGGGGTGTGTGTGTGTGTGTGTGTGTGTGTGTGTGTGTGTGTGTGAGAGAGAGAGAGAGAGAGAGAGAGAGAGAGAGAGAGAGAGAGAGAGAGAAAGAGAGAGAGGAGTCTTGCTCTGTCACCCAGGCTGGAGTGCAGTGGTGCGATCTTGGCTCACTGCAACCTCCATCTCCCCTGTTCAAGCAATTCTCCTGCCTCAGCCTCCCGAGTAGCTGGGACTACAGGTGCCCACCCAGCTGTGATGCCTGGCTAGGCCCACCATGTTTTGTAACAATCTGCAGATTAGATAAAGGCAGCAGGAAATTAAGTTGGTATGGGAAAGAAACGCAACTAGAGACACATTAAAAATATATATATACATCCCTGGAGAGATTATGTAATCCAGCCACTGTTAGGATTGGAGAAAACATTTTGTAGACAACTTCAGACAGGAAGACATCCTTGTATACAATTCATTCAGAGCCCACTAACATGAACACACACACTTATACTAAGCACAGAGCAGAGGAAAGACGCTTCTCAAATCAGCTGTCTACCTTCACCTTTAGGTGAAGTAAGGAGGAAGCAGAGAACTTCGAGACCTAGTGCTCCAGTGAGGTTTGCTGCCAGTACCCTGTTGAAGGTCCCAGTCATGACTGGGCCACAGATCTCCTGGCTCCCAGGCAGAGGAGGTGCCACTGCACCTGCCATTAAATAGCCGTCGGGCTCAGGGTGCTGGGGAACCCGGCAGTCTCCGCGTCCACCAGGGCTGGGGGAGACGTGCCAAGGATCTAGATGATTTAATCCAGTTTGCCAAAGGAGTTTTACAGCGAGAATTAAGGCGTGGTAAAGGCATTAATCACTAATGAGTCATTAACTCTGCCCACTATTGTACAGTCAACAAGCGGAGACCAGATCATTGGAGCTAGTCCCCAATAAAAGAGAAGACAAGTTCACAGAGAGCACCATCCGCCTCCACAAGGGTCGGGTGCACCCATCTGGCGCTGCGGGGTCGAGAAGGCACCAAGGCGCGTTCAGAGCTCCGGCTACCCGAGCAGAGAGGAAGTGCAGCTTTTAATTACTTTAATTGTAGTTTTAAATAAATTAATTTTTAATTTCATCTTCCCTGAAAGCCTTTTTCTGCCCACCTTCTGAGCCTTGGATTCCATTCATGTAATAAGATTCTGTTGGTGAGAAGGCGCTCTTGGAATGGAGGCTGGAGACGCGGCCTGAGCGAGGCTGGGAGTGGGGCTGGGAGCCTGGGGTGAAGGCTGAGCTGGATGGGGTGGATGACGGAGAGAGCATCTCATCAGATGCTAAAGCCTCCAGGCCTCTGGGGTCTGCATCCAGGGTGCCCTCACCGTAAGCCGATCCGACGTGTGGGGAGTGCTCTCTTTGGAAGCTGAGTTGGGGGTCGTGGTCTCTCTTGCCGCCCCCGCCCCCCACTTCCTGCGCGTGGGCTCTGGAGGTCTCCACAAAGACTTTTAACTAGCCCGTGAATTTGGACTAGAGAGGGAAGAATTGGCATTCCCTCTTTACCCTCACCAGATTCTCGATTAACTGGGGCGGAGTCGGGGACAGGCAGGGATTGTCTCCATTAGTTTGACAATTCCCATTCCCCAAACATTAAATATATATTTAGGATAAATAAATGCAGTAGGGTGGTCCCAGTTTAGTTGCCGACCTCTGGCCAAAGCCCATCCCTCTCGGGGGTTCTCTTCCAGTCCCTCCACCCCATCCCACCCTCACCAGTTCGGATCACCCTCCTGAGCAGCGCACGTGGGGGCTTGGACCGGCAGGGGACAGAACCGGCTTCAGAACTAGGAAGTCCACTAGGGATACACAGCCTGGACCCGTCCAGGGCCGCAGTCGAACCTCAGGACAAGGAGCGAGGGCTCCTCCGCGATCCTACGGCTGCTCTCTTAACGTCGAGCCCCTGGAGCCGAGCAATCCCGAGCAATCCGGAGAGGCTGAGCCCTCAGTCCCCTGGGTCCGCGCAGGAAAGAACCTGGGTTGTCAGCACAGCCAAAGGAAGCCGGAGCCGTGGCGAGTACTATGGACACGCCGCCTTCGCGCGCAGAGACTAGGAAGAACCGCAAAACTTAAAATGCTCCGACCGGCGGGTGGCTCACGCCTGTAATCCCAGTGCTTGGGAGTTCGAGGTGGGAGGGTCACTTAAGGCCAGAAGTTCGAGGCCAACGTGGATACACATAGTGAGACACCCGTCTCTACAAAAAAAAAAAAAAAAGTGAATACAAAAAACATTAGCCGGGCATGGTGGTGTGCGCCCTTGGTCCCAGCTACTCGGGAGGCCAAGGCAGGAGGATCGCTTGAGCCCAGGAGGTCGAGCCTGCCGTGAGCTATCATTGCGTCCCTGCACTCCAGCCTCGGCACCAGAGCGACACCCTGTCTCTGACCAAACAAAACAAAAACCACTGTAGGGCTGGCTGAGGGTGGCCCGGGTCGCGGGGGAGGTCCGCTCCCGGCAGTCTCCAGCTCTCGCGGTCCGCGCAGGACCCCTGGGGCTCAAACCGCGGCCAGCGCTCCACCGCTCCAGCAGTGCCCGAATCCGCCCTCCTCCGCGCGGCGCAGTTCTCGGCGTCCTCTCCCGCCCCGCGCTCGCTGTGTGGGAGTCCTGCCCAGGTCCCGCCCAACCTGGTTCGTAGGAGCACAAGAGAATACCCGTCTACAGACCTGCTTGCTTTCCTCCTAGGGTGGGCCAGAGCAGACGTGGTCAGGGGCTAGAAAGAAGGATCTCCAGGCCTCTTAAGTTGACCGAGGCCAATCGAGGCTCGCCTCAACTAGGTCCGTGCTTGGAGCAGCACGGTGCCTTTTCTTCTGGAACCTCTTGAGACCCATGTGGTTCTTGTTTTCCTTCTGTGGGCACTGGCGGCGTCACCTGAGCCAAACCTGCTGCCTCGTTAGGGAAGATTCAAGAACCACTGAAAGTGATTCTCGGGAAAGTGATGCAGGCTTCCCTCGGGGTCCCTGAAAGGCTCATGCCCGTCCTAGACCAAACCCACAGTCCAGTTTTGGAAGCTTGTGCCCCAACGTCGGCCGGCGCTTCTGCAAAGTGTTTTCTCTTGCCATGAGCTGGGGCAGAGGCCCCAAGTGTTTCAGGGTCGTCCGGGCTTTAATGCTCTTTATCACAAGCTGCTCACCTCCAGCCAGAGTTAAGAACTGGATTCCCGCCCCCTCTGCACCCCGACAGTGAATCTCCCACCCTCAGAGCTGCCCTGCGGGGCTTGGGGATGGGGGACCCCTGGGGCAGATGCTGTGTGCAGATCTCTTCAGCAGGCCTTTGAAAGCACAGCTAGTGCCCACCGCTCAGAATCTTAGCTCTCAATATGGCCTAATGAGCTGTCCTGGAATTGAAATAAGGAGCACTTATCAGCCATGTTTTCCCAACACACACTATGATGGACACTTCTGGTTATTTCAGCCCCAACACTTAGAAACAGTGTAAACTGGGACAACCTCTCTGTGCCTCAGCCTCCACATTTATAAAATGGAGCTAATTGTATCTTCCTGGTAGGATTGTGGTGAGGCTTAACTGAGCCAGTAGACATAAACCTCTCAGAAGAGTGCTGGCACATAGTCACCCTTCAATAATCATTAGCTACTGATATTTTTGTGATCATTTTCCAAGGGCTTGTCTCTGAACTCCGTGTATGGCTCACTCTCTTGATGATGGTTTAGAAGAAAATCTATTCTCATCTGAAACCAAACAGTAGAAGAAAACAGTAGAAGGGGAAGTAGCAGAAAAACTCATAAGGAAATCATTGAAAACCAGCACAGAGGAGAAAACATGAATGACCTTGGCAATGATCTAAAGGAAGTGAAGAGGCTGCTGATGGGACGCTCAAGGTCACAGGTGCCCGAGACTGCAGTAAGGAGGACAGAGCAAGCGTGGTACTGACTTGGAGCTATGAAGTTGGAAGTTCTGTAAATAAATCAGCCCTAGGGAATGAAAGGATGAAACAAATGATAGGCCAACCACACATTCATTCTAGTGTTGTTGTTGTTGTTTTTCTTTCTTGCTCAGAGGTGGTAGCACATGGGATATTCCATCCATCTCCCCCAAGGAGACATCCTTGTGAGGTAAAGTGCAGATATTACTCCCTACACTTGGGGAAAAGAATTTATTCAGTAAAATTTTACTGATCGGCCTACTGCATGCAAGGCACCAGTTGGAGGTCTAGGGGTACACAGCCCTGGTTACGCAACAACCTCTTAGGACCCGCAAAGAAAGGACTGGATAATGAGGCTTCCGTACTCCTAGCCCCGGCTAAAGGGGAACCGTGATTGCAGTGCATATTACGTCATGCCAGGGTCTTGGTAGTTTACATAAAGCCTTTACAGGCGGTCTTATTTCATCTTTTCCACCTTCCAGGGAGATAGGGTTCATTTAGAGGAGGAAAGGGGACTGGGAGCTTCACTAATTTGCTCAGGACCAACAGACAGTAGCCAGTTGATGCTAATTAAGGCTCTGGCGGCATCATCCCGAAAGTACGCTTAGGGACGGGGGTTGTGGTGTGGACTGGGGGCCGAGGACCTGTTGGCGAGCAACCTGCTGGAGGTGGCGCAGCTCCAGTGTCAACGGAGGATGCCGAGGACGCTCAGGCGGGAGTCCTGGACTCTCCTGAGTCTCAGGAGCTTGTGAAGCAGGCTGAGGTTTCGGGATTCCTTCCTCGCCCTAGAGCCCGAGCCAACGAATTGCAAATACTGTCCAGGGCAAGCCTGCAAGAATTAGCCCTCAGGGCGGTGGCGCAGGGCGCTCCAGGACACTCTCCGAGAGCGGCACCTAACCGGTTGCACCTTTTACAGAACTCCGGGTTGGCGGATGTGCGGCGAGTTGGAGAGGTAACAGAGTCTCGCCACTCCGAAAAGGAAAAGCATCTCTTTGCCTCAGTTCTTGTACCGCTAGTCATCAACCCTGGGTGTGAGGACTGGCACCGAACCGGAGATCTATCTGCAAGGTGAACTGAGAGGAGCCCTAAGGGGAGCGGGGACGCCAGGGACTCTCACCCTAGGGTAGGTGGTCCTGACGCTTTCTGTTGAAGTCAAATTTCAAACTGTCAGCCGCCGCTGGACTATGGTGCTAGCGGGGTAACTGGGAGCGCGCCAGCGGCTGGGCCTTAGTACCATACACTCCAGATCCACGTGCGTCCGCCCGCTCCAGGGAAGGGCCACTCGCGTCCGGGTCGCTGAAGCCTTCCGAATGGGAACGACTCTCTGCGGCAGCCAACTATCCCCAGAATTTTCACAAGGGAACTCTGAGCGTCATCGCAGTCCTCTGCTTTCCCTGACCCACCCTTCCCATCAGCGCACCCTCCTCCGGTACCCCCGTATTCACTCCTCACCCCAAGTCCTGAGCGTGCTTAAACAGATTCGAAACAAAACAAGCAGGTCTTTAATTCTCCTCTCAAATACTTGGAAACTACTTATACAAAAGTTCCTCAAACTATTTTTCCACCTCCCCTTCTTCCCTGTTATGGTTATCTGGGGGTCTCCGAGCCTCCTGGGAATGCCAAGATCAGGAGCTTCAGCCTGTTGGGCCTGGAGGCTCCAGCACCCGTGGGGATGGGAGCGGCGTGGCCAGCGGGCCCGGCAGCCTCTTGCCCTTCAGCTGCAGGGCTGAGGTCCGTGAAGTGGGTGGAGGCCGCCAGAGGGCCTCTCCTCGGGCCTGAAAGTCACCCTTCTCCGCGTGCGTCGGGAGCAGGCGCCCAGCCCTGAACTATGCCTGGCGGGTGGCTGGCTGGCAGGCGACGGGGGAAGAGTGGCCGAGTGGGGGATCCCTGGGAGAGACGATGCGGGTACGGTGCGCTCGGCCCGGGGTCGGCTCCCTAGACGGTCCCCAGTGCCCTAGAGGGCCTGCCACGGCTTCCCGATGGCCTGGATGTGCTCCTTGGCTTTCAGACGCAGCGCCGCGATGCTGCTGTTGCGCGGGTCCGCTTCGTCCAGCGGGAACTTGTCCCCGAAGCCGGGCCCGCAGGGGTAGGAGGGCGGCGGCGGCGGCGCGAGAGGCTGCAGGCCGGGGCCCAGCGGCGGGGCGTTGAGGAAGGGCGGCGGCGGCGGCGTGTAGCTGGCGGGCAGGCTCTGCGCCGGCGGCCCGAAGCCCGGCAGGCTCTGCAGCGCGGTGGCGCCCCCGCCCGGCAGCGGCGGCCCGAGCCAGGACTCCAGCGGCAGCGCGCCCCCCGCCGGCCCGCCTCCGCCGCCCGGGCCCGCCCCGAGGGGCGACAGCGTGGCCGAGGGCGGGGAGCGGCTGAAGGAGAGGAGGGGTGAGTCCTGCAGCTTCATGGAGGACACTTCCAGCTTCTCCTGCCTCCGCCACTTAGCCCGTCGGTTCTGGAACCACACCTGCAGGAGAGAGCGCAGGGGCCGTCGGGCGCAGCGGAGGCTGTCCCCGCGTCCCCAACCCTGAGCCCGTGCAGCCCGGCCGGCTCCACTCTCTCCCCCTCAAACAAAACTAGGGGTGCAACTGTCACGCACCTGCCGAGCGGGGCCCGGATCTTCCTTCCTTCCACCCCCTCCGACTCCTCCCACCCGCAATCTCTTTTCCATCTCTCTCTCTCTCTCTCTCTCTCTCTCTCTCTCTCTCTCTCTCTCTCTCTCTTTCTCTTCTCTCCATTCTCGCTTCTTCTGAGTCTCTTTGTCCCATCCTAGTCCTCCGTGGCGTCCCACCCTTTTCTCTGTTTATCTCACCCATAGCTGTGGGTGTATTTGTTTCCAACTCCTAGTACGGAGCAGAAACTCAGGGGGAAAAAAGGGAACTTAACTCTGCAATCGGGTCGTGGAACTTTGAAACGAGATCTCAGCAGTTTTCTGTGATCTGTCGGCTGACAGCCCCTCCTAGCAGTTTTGGCTTGCTTCTTCTCTGCATGGCACAGCTCTCAATTGCTGTATTTTGGTCTCAGACTTTCTGTGCTTTATCTACCCTTTGTCTCTGAACACAGGTATAAATATTGTTAAGTAGAGTAACTGGCAAGAATGGGTGTTGAAATTCAGCTCTTTTCGCGGATTACTGGTTATGATAACTAGATAGGAGCAAATGGGCTCATTTTGCCCCAAGCATATTTGAGTTGCTGCTTTAATGTTTTTGTTTTTATTTAATTGATATCTGCTATTTCTGCTGTTTCTTATTACTTTCAAAGAGTATAATCCTTCAAGCCTATTATATCTATTTTACATTACGAAGTTAATTTTGCCATTACCCTAAGACCTTAGCTCAATGACAAGCTTTTTTGCTTCTTCTTTATATATAGAAAGTCCTTGCCAAGACTAACATCTGGTTTCTTCCAATGAAACTTCATTATTGATTTGATAAAAGCACTGGAAAATGTGTAATTATATTTTTACCACCAGTTCCACCTTCACAGGCAAGACAGAGAGAACCCGTTTAGTAGAGAACACAAAAGAACTTCAGCCCAACTGGTGGCTTTAGTGTTACATTTATGAAGGGAAATGGGGGGATTGTCACAACCTCAGAAGAGAGAAAGCAGTTTTCAGTCAATAAGGGCAGAGGACCCCCTAGGAGAGCTGAAAAAACAGCAATCCAGCACCTAAGCACAGCAGGGCAAGTGTGTGAGAGGCTGCAATTAGGGCGAAAAAGAGAAACAACAGAAGTGTCAGTACCCTGTACCCTCCCCTGAAAGATTCATCTGCATAGCTAAGGGCTCAAGTCTCCCTTAAATATTGGACATTTGCCAACAGTGGAGAAAAGAAACACTGACTTGGGTGAGGGCCTCTGTCCCACCACCTCCTGGGTTTCCCTGCTGGTCCTACTCCCTTCCCGACCACATCAGCTGCAGCCTTCAGATCCAGCGTCCCGGGTTCTAGACAGAAGGACTGAGGTAGGCTGTTGCAATGCTCTACTGCTGCCCTCCGTGCGGGCGGGAGACCCTGCCTAGTATCTCTACCATCTGATTACATCACAGGCATGTGTTAAGAATGGCCGTATGCTGGGTGCTTTGCTGGCCTGTGGTCACAAAGAAGTCACAGACACTGTTCTCAAGAATCTCACAAGGTAGGGAAGCCAAGACTCCTGAACAAGCAACGAGGGAGGATGCAGGTGGGCTCAGGTGCCCAGGGAGCTTGAGTCTGCTTTGCTTGGATTCTGTAGGTTACTGCAAGGCTTTGCTTCTCCTCTCTCTCGTATTCGTTCCCTCTCCCATCCTTCCTTTCTTGAAAGTAGGTGCTAAAATTTCCACCCCTTCAATGAAATCATTGCAGCTTCACTGCCCCAAATTAGGAGACATTGAACTGTCCTTGCTGGTTAATCCCAAGTCACATTAGGGAATTATATTTTTTAAGCCATGACTTTTACTCATTATTTTCAACTCTTAAACTAAGCAGAAAAAAAAAAAGGGCAGCAATTTGTCCTCTTTTACTTTTAAGACATGGATAAACGCTTTGAACACTTGACGATTCTCATTTCCTGGAAATCTAATTTATTAGACACACACGAAAATCCCATCTTAGTTCCACTCCCTTTCAGATGCAGTGAAATTTGTTCCCAATGTCTCTCTTTCAGCCCTCTGTAAACTCTCCCAATTTGGAAATCCTCCCAGATTTTTCACAGATGACTAGCAAATATTTAAGGCTTTCAAATATTTTAATGATCAGGGATTAAAGATAATTCAGCTTTAATTAAAGCGAAAACCCTTTTACAATAAAAAGAAAAGGCCTTTGCAGCGAGAAGTTCGGTTGGATATGCACCAGAAAAGGAAAAGTCAGTTTCTTAAACAAATTCACCCGAGGTTTCAACTTCGAGGTGCCAGGCCCTTCGCAAGGAAACGAGGTTTTCGTTTTCAACACGGTATGCGCAGCTAGTGACGAGGGTGGCATTTGGGGCCCCCATACTGTCACCCTGGAGCAGCTACCTGCATTCTCTTTCCACTCAGCAGCCCCAGCCCCTTCCTGTGTCTAATGAACTGTCGGCCTCTTCATCTTACAAGTCATTCCAGTCTTCCCTTTTTAGGTTAGAAGAGGAAAATCCCCAAAAGGGAGCCCGTACCACGAACTGGAACAGACTGCCTGAAGGGTGATGCACAGCCAACATCGAAGATCTGTGCCTCTCCCTTGGGACTCTGGGCGTGCCAAGTCGAGGAAGGACAGTAATACATGCGTGGACGCCCGCGAATTCCGAGAAACACTAGCTGCAGTTTGGGCCTCGGGCCCTCCCGGATCCCAGTTCCTCAACCTGCGCGCTTTACCTGGACCCGGACTTCGGGTAGGTTGACCTTGCCGGCCAGCTCCTCGCGGCTGTACACGTCCGGGTAGTGGGACTTCTCGAACGCGCGCTCCAGCTCATGCAGCTGGTAGGTGGTGAAAGTCGTGCGGTTCCGCCGATGCTTTTTCTTGGGCTGTTCCTCCTCTGACAGTTTCGCTTCGCCGGTGGCTGGCCCGACGGGCAGCCCTGGGCTCGGCCGTGCCTCCCCGGGCTCCTTGGGGCAGTAAGGGCGAGGGGCTGGGGCGACGAGGCCCGGAAGGGTCAGAGACACTCCCCGGAGCACCCTTGGGCCCGGGCCGACCACGCCTTGCCGTGGGCGCTGGCCAGCCCAGCAGCGGGCTCCGAGATAGCCACGGGAGATCCGGGTTGAGGGCGGCGATGGGTCCTAAGCTTTCTCTGAATGCAAACTGGAAGCCCTCGCCATAGACAGAGCCCCCAACCCCGCGCCCCTCTGCCTTAATAAAAGTTAAGGAAGGGGCGCGCTCGTCGGGCAGACTCCTAAGCTCGGGCGCCCGAAGGGTCTCTCGCACAGCCAAGGGTGAGCACTCACCTTCGTACTCGGGGACAGGCGCCGGGGCTGGCGGCGTGGAGGGCTCGGTGCCTCCTTCGGGCGCCTTTGGGCAGGCGGACCGCGCGCCCAGCCTCCTATCCCGCTCCTTCGAGCCCCGGGCGCCCCGCTCCGTGGGGAAGGTGCCGAGGATCCCGTCGTCCTTGGTAAACCCCAGGATGGCCTCGATGCTGTGCAATCGCGAGGTGCTCCCGCCCGGGCTGCGGAGCAGGTGGCCGGCGAGCGAGAAGCTCCCGTCGGCCATGGCAGGCGCGCAGCCCGGCAGGTGCATGGGGAGCGTGGGGAGGCGGGAGAGCGCTTTGGAGACGGAGAGGAGAGGCTCGAAGTCGCCTCTTCCCGAGTTCCGCGGTGCAACCCGACGGGTCCCGACCCTAGGTCAAGCTCCGCGGGCGAAGCCCGCCCGGGCTGCGCACGCTGAGGGTGGCCGAGCGCTCAGCCCGCTACTGCCTTAGTCCCAGAAGTCGGAAGTTCGGGCTCGGAGTAGCTGGGGCTCCGGGCGCTAAAGGCGGGGAGCCAACTGGCCCCCGGCTCCTCCCCTCTCGCCCCGGACCCGGCCCCTTCTCTCGGCCCCTCCCTCCACCCTGGGGCAGGCCCTCGCCCGGCCCAGCCTCAGGGTCTTCGCGCGGCCACCCCCGGGCGGGCACTAGGAACATTCCCCTCCTACCTCTTGATCCGTTTTAAGCTTTACAAACACACTCCGGCGATCGGCGGCTGGATGCTTGACAGGCTCGGGAACCCGATCGCGGCCACCCCTAGTCCCGCCTCAGTGGGGCCGACGCCCTTGGGCTCATCCCTCTCCTTGCGTTTGTCGCCCCCTCACCTTAGACTACCCCCTGGGGATCAGCTCCCTTCCTGGACGCAACTCCTCCCCAGCTGCAGACGCCCCTCTCGGCCCCTCTGGCTCACCTCCGCGGGGCTGCCACCCTGGCCTGGTGCCCTCTGGAAGCGCCGAGGCCCAGCCGAAGGCTTGCCAGCTCCACACTCGTCCGAGTTTGAATTTCCCCTCGCTTGCTCCCTTTTCTCTTCCCACTCCCTTCTGGGCTCTCTGGTACCACGTCCCAGGCCTCGCGTTTAGTTTGTCCGTCTATATCTGTTTTAACTCCTCCCAGTTCCCTCGGACTTAAGCGCCCCAGCCTCCCTCCCTCCCTCCAGCGCCCACCCCAGGGCCATTTACGCCCGCTGGTCCGGTGACCTCTAGCGCCCGATCGTCCAGCAGGAGGCTGGGAGCCCCGCGTCGGGTGTGCCGCCGGGCTCGGGCCCCGCAGGAGACCCAGCTGGGGTTCCCCGCCCTCGTCCCCTGTCCTCCGGGAACTCCGGCCTCCCTCCAACACTTCTCCGGGACGAAGAGACGGCCCCGAGCTGGCTGGGGAAGGACCTTTTCCCGGGGAGGGGGCCTCGCGCCTCCCCGAGGGTTCAGGAGTAATCGGCTTGCAGTTCTTTCTCCTTTGGACCCCGTGGAGGCTTCCGTGGCCCACAGCGACTGATCGGCCACTTAGAAAGATGCTTTGCGAGGGTGAGTGTGTTTCACCTCCCGCGGCGCGGATCGACAATGGTGCTGTGAACATCGCACCCCTCAAATTCGAGGCGAGACCCTAGGAGGGCCCTTGGCCTTCCCTGAACTGGTGGCCTGAACCGTGAATTAAAATGCTTTCCTGTAAAAGCCCAAAGACCTAGAGGACAGCATCTCTAAAATCTCCTTTTCATTAGGCGCCCTGATCTCCACGGCAGGGGCGTCTTCTTCATCCCGCTTGCGTTCAGACAAGCTTTTGCTGCGCCCCATCGGAGGGCAGAACAGCATCGAGGACCACGCTGTGGGCATCAGACAAACTGGGAAAGGCCAGGGCCGCTGGTCCCGGGCAGTTTAACGTCCAGGCTGGAGGACAGGACAAAGGAATAAAAGAGGGGAAACACACATCCTCAGATCCCCCACCTTTACATTGGTGTTAGGAGGATATCTGTAGAGGATAAAGCAGTTCCTTAAAGATCATTCAATGGTTAATTCCCCGTGGTGGGCATATCTATTTTTAATAAAACTATATAAAGGCAAATTGAAATAAAGGCAAGCATGTGACCATAGGAGATAAAAACTGAACTACTTCCAGTCAGAAATTAGTTTTAAGAAAAAAGCTAATGTAAGTAAATAGCACTTTACAGTGTTCACATATTTATTTATTATTTGTTTATTTTAGAGACAGGGTCCCTCTCTGTCGCCCAGGCTGGGGTGCAGTGGTGCGATGGTGGCTCACTGTAGCCTGGAACCCCTGGGCTCATACAATCCTCTCGACATGTCACTTTGTAATTTTCAGAATCTTCTCACATTCTTTATGTCATCTGATCTTTACAACCCTGTGAAGTGAGCAGGACAGATATATTGGTCCCCATTATACAGAAGAGGAAACTGAGGCTCAAAGTGAAACAGCCATTAAGTGGAGGGGTCAGAACTAGAACTCAGGCCACTGACTCCTTGTCCAGTGTTTTCTGCCTGCAGCTTGTTCGTAATTATTATTGTAGAGTGTGATCTTTTTGAAAAGAATCAAAGCCCATCTTAGCTTGCAGTCTGTCTTTAATCCTTCCCTGAGACTGAATCCTGCAACAAAGAGGTGGAGGTAGAAGCAGTTTAGCTCCCAGAAGAAATAAAGTCAGGGTCTATAGACAGTGGCCTTTGGGCCTTGGCATCCAGGGCAAATTAAACCCTCTGGAGAGCCCCCTGACAGACCAGGCTTTGCCTCCTCCTCGGCCCCACAAATGGCCTGGTGGCACCCACAAGGTCAGACTGCCAGTTACATGGACCAGGTGGCTGATGTGCTGAGGTGGTGGTAAGCAGAGGGCAGCCATGGGGATAATTAATTGGTATTTGTTGTTTCCCCTCTGACCGAGAATACTTTTTATGCAAACTTCCCCAATATTAACTTGATCTCGATAATCACTGCTAAACAAAGATTGGCAGCGTTTTCTTAAGCTGCTGCCCACACGCTGCTAAGGGGTTTATGGCCTTGTTTTCCAAAGTTAATTCCTCTGAAACTGCCCAGCTCCTAAGTGCAGGTGAGGTTAGCTTTTATTTACTGTTTATCTCAGAGTCTAGGGAGAAAAGCAGAGATGGCTTCAACGGCCACTGGCGAGGGCTGGGGTGGCGGTGATGGAGGGGGGCGCGGCGGGGAGCAGGGCAGAGAAGGACAAGGGGGAGTTGGGGCTTCCTTTGTGCAGGACATAAAGAGCTAGTCAGTACCATTGTGGGCACCGCGGAGGGTACTCCAAGCAATCAGCCGGGGGTCATTGTTAGGGGCTAATCTACGTGTGTATTTCCCAAGAACTCGATTAGGGAAGATGAATGGACTGGGCCATGTCCCTAATTCTTCTAGCACGAAGCTCCATTTTTCCAGCAGTTAGGCTGGCTCATAATCAGCCCTGCGTCAGCAACAGTAAGGAGCCTGGCTTCTGAACCCCACCTGAGGTTAATTCATTAATTCATTAGATGGATCAAAGAAAACTCTCTCCTTCCATTCCCCACCTGCGGCCAAACTTAGACACAGCTAAAGCCCTATAAAACTTGCAATGATTTGGAGACATACATTTCCAAAAGTGAGGAAGTTGTAGTACAAAGCGACTCCTTGATCGTGGGTATATGAAGAAGGTCCGGTTTCTGGAAGTATTCTGGATGAACCGTCTCACCTACACCATTGAGGAGATACGCATATCCTTCTGCACTGGACGGAGAAGGAGAGGAATACCAGTGAATTAAGGACATTCGGCCACAGCCTCTAGTCATTTCACCTCTCGGCAATGTTTTACATTTGGGTGAAAATGTCTGTGGAAAGGCCTATGAGATATCAGTTCATAAAGTGTATCAAACCAGTTTGATTGGCTGCATGTAGATTGTCCCGTAGCCGATGTATTTATATCTTGGAATAACTCCCCCTGTGCCATACCACACTCGAGGACCTCCCCTCCCACTAGCTGATACATGTGCAGGAAAGGCAACTTACCTTTAGTTTTAGCCAGAGCAAAACACAACTCATCTAATCACTAAACATACACACGCACACAATACACACACACTGAAGTTCAACAAATTCAATTGTCAAGAGTTAAGAATACATATGAGAGCTACTATTTATTGAGTACTAAATATATGTCAGCAGGTATATGCCATACTTTTTGAATATTATTTTACATGAATTACCAAATTTAGTTCTTACAATAATGCTATGATGTAGATGCTATTATTATTATAATTAGAAACAGAGTCTGGCTCTGTTGCCCAGGCTGGAGTGCAGTGGCATGATTACAGCTCACTGCAGCCTCAAGATGCTGCTATTATTGTTATAATTAGAGACAGAGTCTGGCTCTGTTGCCCAGGCTGGAGTGCAGTGGCACGATCACCGCTCACTGTAGTCTCAGAATGCTGCTATTATTATTATAATTAGAGACAGAGTCTGGCTCTGCTGCCTAGGCTGGAGTGCAGTAGCACGATCACCGCTCACTGCAGCCTCAACTTCTTGGGCTCAAGCATCCTCCCACCTCAGCTTCCTGCAAAGCTGGGACTACCGGTGCACGCCATCACACCCAGCTAATTTTTGTATTTTCTGTAGAGACAGGTTTTTGCCATGTTGTCCAGGCTGGTCTTTAACTCCTGGGCTCAAGCAGTGTTCTTGCCTTAGCCTCCAAAAATGCTGTGATTACAGGCTTGAGCCACCGCACCTGGCCAGTAGACACTATTATTATCCCTACTTTACAGATAAGGAAACGTAAATACAGAGAGGTTATGTAACTTGTTCAAGATCGCACAGCTGGTTTCAAGTACAGCCAGGACCTGAACCTAAATGTTTTACTCAGGAATGCCATCTACCCACCACGTGTGCTACCACCCAACATGGTATGTGTATTAATGTGCACCATTAATTCTCCAGTGGCCATGAGAGAACCAGCAGATATATTAAAGCAAGAAAATTTGAGAGTCAAGGATAACAAGAATAATATAGTTCAGAGTGGTGTGGGGTTGAGAAAGTTCTAATGGATAACCTGTAATTTATTAAACCATTTAAGATGCTAAGAGATTTGCTAAAAAAAAAAAAAAAAAAGTTAAGTATATCATTCAACTTTCCAAGTCTGTCTCATGAAGTTTAGAAAATTTTCCCTGTTCTGAGTTTCAAATCACTCTCCGTGGTTTGTGAATAATATGTTTTTAAGCATCTAAAATATATTTTTCAACATGGGCCTTTGATGCTGTGAATTCTCCCCAATATTGGATTATATATTGCATATCATTGCCTAGTTGCAATGGTTGCAAAAATATCAGTAGCTAAGGTCTTTTTAATACTGACACTGCATCCAGAGATGAAATACACTATGCTTCTTCACCTCTCACTACCAAATCTTCCTAATTTATGAAATATTACCTACTTGAAGCAACCCAGAAGGTATATCAGAAAAATGTTCTTAGAGGTGCCTACCAAAACCCCATTTTTACAAGCAGGCAACTAACAATAAATATCCTTGGCCACTTTCATAAATATATGACCTTGACACCGATGATCAAGACGTTTCCTGCATAACAGTTTACCTCTTACTATGACAATCTGGATATTCTCTAGTATTTACAGACTAGATTGAAGCAAATGTTGATATTAGGATAGTGTAGTGGATAATAACCCCATCAGATAATCATGGCTGAAATACCATAAACCAGCAAAGAGATGGGCCTTATGTAGATGCTTTGGGTTTAATTGAGAGCCCTTTCAGATGGGCATATGGAAGCAAACATTTCATCTCATTACAAGAAGAAATGAAGGGCAGTTGGGAGCGGTTGTTTCCCAGCCGCAAAACCGTGTTTGAAAGCCTTCCTTTCACTTAAGAATAGGGACTGCAGCTCTCTGCAGACCATCCAGCAATTGACAAGAAGTCTCTTCCTTGGGAATTTCCATTGTTTCCCCATTATGATATTTTTGGAAACAACATCACTTAAAACTACCCTCCCACTTAGTTTCCTGTTATCTCAGGGGATCATATATTGAAGATTTAGAAGAGGAACTCTGATGATTATCTGTTCTGTTCTCTTATTTCTAGCCCCCGTTTTAACATTTTAGATATGAAAATATGTGGGCCCAGAGAAATTAAGCAGTTTGCCCAAGGTGAGACAGAATGTTTGTACTAGGGCTTGGACTGGAGGCCAGGTCCCAGACTCCCAGGCCGTCCACTGGGCACTCTGGCGTTAGCACTGCCGTGCTGAGCTCTCAGGCTGTTCCACTCAGATGCCCCCAGCTTGTAGCTGGAGAAAGTCACTGTACGAATTGTGGAGGAATATATTTGTTGTACAAACACAATGAAGTTACTCTTCACACAACTCCCTCATCATTTACCAACCCAATTATCTTGGTTCTGAGCTTACTTTTACAACTGATGCGAGTTCAAGTAACCTCTCTGTAAGAGGAAAAATTCCCTTGGCAATAGATGTGCAGGGATTTTTGGCAAGCAGCTGCCATTGCCACCCATTGGTGTGCTGGAATCAGACCCCACTGGCTTGTAGGAGCTTCTGGTTCGCATCTTTCCAGTTCGAAGGTCAGTGATTCACCTTAATAGTTTGCAACCAGCCATAGTGGTGGTAATTTCACCACAGCAATGGGCAAACACTAAAAATCAGACAGTCCCCCTCTCAACTTAAAAACTAAATAGCGTTTGAACATTAACTAGTACATTACTGCTCCTACCTCATTAAAAATGAGGAAATCAGGAAGTGTTTATTATTATTATTTATTAAAACAAAACTATGATCAACAGGGTGAGAGATGGCCACCTTTTTGCTCAAAAATGAAAACTTGACATCATTATCTCAGAATATGTAAATAAAAGAGGGAACTTGGATTTCTGCCAAATACATGGACATTTTTTTGAGTTGTTAGGAGCAAAGCTATATTAAGATAATTCCTCTTTACTTGTTTTCTAATTAAACTAATTGAATTCAGAGTGTCTAGGGGGAAGCACTAAAGACATTTATCTTGAGGGGATGATGGTCTTGAAGCCCATCAATCCTCTTAGAGTGCTAAGAAGGCAAATCCAAGGATGCCCATTTTGCAGCAGCCTTGACCCAACCCCCACGTGGGGCTTGGCCAGCTCTGGTATTCTTCACAGCAAGGCAGTGTTCTACTGAAAATCATTTGGCTTCCAGTTCCCTACAACCTCCGGTTTTCTTTCTAGGTCACTGGCTGCTCCTCCCCAGGATCCTCCCCGGATTCCTCCCCTCGTCCTTGACCTCTCAAAGCTGGAATGCCTGGTCCAGCCCTGGCTCCCGCTCCCTATCTAGACTCACTTCCTCGATGCTCTCCTTGACTCTGCTCTGAAACTCTGACTCTTGTGGTCGGTCAGCTGCCTATTAGGCATCTCCACGTGCATGTGTAGTGAGTACATGTTTGAAACGGAATTTCTGAATAGACTTACCTCCTGCATCTGCTCCACCACCATCTTCCTCATATCTGTAAATCGCTGTTTCACTCATGTGTCTCAGGCCCTCAGCCACACATTTTTCTTTCTGTCACCCAATTTGTCAGGCAATCCTGTTGGCTGTAGCTTCAACATATGAACAGATTCTGATGACTTTTCTGCATCTCCAATCTGGTGCAAACCACCATTACATCTCTACAGGGCTCAAGTGATCGTCCTCCTTCAGCCTCCTGAGTAGCTGGGACTACAAGCAGGTGCCACCACATCAGGTTAATTTTTTTGTATTTTTGGTAGAGACGGTGTTTCACCTTTTTGGCCAGGCCGGTCTCCAACTCCTGACCTCAGGTGCTCTGCCCACCTCAGCCTTCCAAAGTGCTGGGATTACAGGTGTGAGCCACTGCGCCCCGCCTCTTTTCTATTCAGATAATTATAGTACAACTGTGATTCAGATCCATAAGTATGTGTTAGGTTACTCTCCCTTCCTTCTAATTCAAAGTCAACATACACATTGTTTATTCCTCCAAATGGAAGCTGCCTGCTTCTTAAAATAGGAGTGTGACATATTACATTTTGTTTTAATTTGGAGAGTGAAAAAAAACCCAGAATGCAGCCAACTCCTGACAAAGCATGAGCTACTCAAACAGAAACAATTCAAAGGCCAGGACTGTGTCTCCTCCTGCCATTTTAAAAAATGTGTGGTTAAATACACATACTAAAAATATGCCATTTACATCATTTTTGAACAGATGGTTCTGTGGCATTAAATGCATTGATATTGTTGTACAATCATCACCATTATCCATCTCCAGAATGTTTTAATCTTCCCAAATTAAAACTTCATAGCCATTAAACAAAACTCCCCAACACTCCAGTCCCCAGATCCCAGCAACCAACTTTCTACTTTCTGTCTCTAGGAATTTGACTACTCTAAGTATCTCATACGAGTGGAGTCATATGGTATTTGTTGTTTTGTGACTGGCTTCTTTCATTTAGCATAATGTCTTCAGGTTTATCCATGTTGTAGCATGTGCCAGAATTTTCTTTCTCTTTAAGGCTGAATGACATGCCACTGTATGTATATACCACGTTTCTTATCCATTAATCTGTTGATAGACACTTGGGTTGCTTCCACCTCTTAGCTGTTGTGAATAATGCTGCTATGAACATCAGTGTGCAAGTAACTGTTTGAGTGCCTGCTTTCAATTTTTTTTTTTTTTTTTGAGATAGAGTCTCTGTTGCCCAGGGTGGAGTACAGTGGCATGATCTTGGCTCACTACAACCTCTGCTGGCCAGGTTCAAGCGATTCTCCTGCCTCAGCCTCCTGAGTAGCTGGGATTACAGGTGTGTGCCACCATGCCCAGCTAATTTTTGTATTTTTAGTAGAGATGGGGTTTCACACTGTTGCCCAGGCTGGGTTCCAGTAATCCACCCGCCTCTGCCTTCCAGAGTGCTGGGATTACAGGTGTGAGCCACCACACCTGACCTGCTTTCAATTCTTTTGGGTAAATACCCAGAAGTGAAATTGCTGGATCATATGGTGATCCTATGTTTCGTTATTTGCGGAACTGGCACACTGTTTTCCATAGCTACTGCACCATTTTACATTTCCACCAGCCACACCCAAGGTAGATTGTGAATTCTTGCCAGTTCTTGTCATTGGTTCTTATTTTCTGCTATTTAAAAAAAATAATAGCCATCTGAATAGGTGTAAAGTGTTTATCTGATTGGTTTTGGTTTGCATTTCCCTAATGATTAGTTATATTGTGCCTCTTTGCATTTGCTTATTATCTATTTGTATATCTTCTTGGGAGAAACACCTATTCAAGTCCTTTGCCCATTTTTTAATTGGGTTGTTTGTTCTGTCTAGAATTTGTAGAACACTTTATGATTAGCAAGATGACTAACAGAAGGCTAGAACACAATCGACTCTTGATTACCTCAAGCTGGTAAGAAAAGGTGCACAAAGAACCACAAACATCAGATTGTCTCTAAATGCCATATGTTTGCTTTGAAAATACATTAACATCAATGTTGAATCATTCACACTTGAATTATCCCCTCCCCACCGTGGCTCCTCAGCACTTCAACTTTATCTCCTTTTCATGTTTCTTACTCAGTTCCATTTCTTCCTCACACCTTTAATTACCATGTCACCCTCCACAGGTAAAAAATATGTGTGTTCTAGTAAGCTAAGCCAAAATATTATTAGAGAAAATAGAATATGTATTGCATGTGTGCATGTGCACATATGCGTGCATACGTTTAGGGAACTACTCTGCAAGTCTGCTACAGAACAAGCTTTCTCCAAACTCCTCCACTCTACAGGGTCTGGAGGAATTTCTAGCACAGTGTCCGGTGCACAGTGACTTCTTGAGACTCTTACTTCCTGTTTTGTGTTGAATAGATGTCCCCGAAAATTTATATGTGGAAGTTCATGCTTTTTTTGATAACTATAGCTTTGAGATATAGTCAGGAAGTGTAACATCTCCAGTTTTTGCCTTCTTTTGCAAGATTAGTTTAGCTATTCAGGGTCTTTTGTGGTTCTATGTTCATATTAGGATTTTCTTTTCTATTTATGTGAAAAATATCTTGGAATTTTGATAGGAATTGCACTGAATCCATAGACCACTTTGAGTCATGTGGAAATGTTAATAATATTAATTCTTCTAATCCACAAACACAGGATATCTATGCATTTTGTTTTGCTTAATTTTTTTCATTAATGTCTTATAGTTTTCAGCATACAGATCTTTCACCTCTTTGGTTAAATTTATTCCTAAGTATTTTATGCTTTTTTATGCCATTGTAAATGGGATGTTTTTTCTTAATTTCTTTTTTGATTAGTTCTTTTGTTAATGTATAGAAATGCAACTGCATTTTGTATGTTATTTTGTATCTTGAAACTACTGAATTTGTTTATTAGTTCTCACCATTTTTTGGTAGAGTCTTTAGGGTTTTCTATGTATAAGATCATGTTATCTGCAAACAGAGACAATTTAACTTCCTCCAGTTTGGATGTCATTTATACATTTGTTTGTTTTTTGCATAATTGCTCTGGCTAGGACTTCCAATACTATGTTGAATAGAAGTGGTGGTTGTGTGCACCCTTTTCTTGCTCTGGATCATAGGGGAACACTGTTGAAAATGATGCTAGCTGTAGGGTTGTCATATATGACCTTTATCATGTTGAGGTACATTCCTTCTATGCCTAATTTGCTTAGAGTTTTCATAACAAAGATTAGAGCAGAAATAAATGAAATAGACACTAGAAATATGATAGAAACAATTGACAAAACTAAAGGTGTTTTTAAAAAAAACTGACAAATTTTTAACTAGACTAACCAAGAAAAAAAGAAAGAGGACCCAATTATAAATAAAAGGGCAGACATTATAACTGATTCCAAGGAAATAAAAAGGATCATAAGAGACTGTCATGAATTTTTATTATTCTAAGATAACCTAGAAGAAATAAACTCCCAGAAACATACAATTTACCCAGACTGAATAGTGAAGAAATTGGAAATCTGTATAGATCAACAAGGAGATGAAATCAGTAATTAAAAACCTCTCAACAACAACAACGAAAAAGTCCAGGACCAGACAGCATCATGGGAGCTTTAACACCAATCCTCTGAAAGTCTTCCAAACAAATTGAAGATAAAGGAACTCTTCCAAATTCATTTTAAAAGGCCAGCATTACTCTCATACAAAAGCCAAATACGGACACCATAAAAAAAGGTAATTATAGATCAATATCCCCGATGAACATAGGTGAAAAAATCCTTAGCAAACCAAATTAAACAGCACATTAAAAAGATCATTCACCATGATCAAGTGGGATTTATCCCTGGGATACAAGGTTGGTTCAAAATATGCAAATCAGTAAATATGATATGCCACATTAACAGAGTGAAGGATAGAAATCATATGATCATCTCAACAGGTGCAGAAAAAGCATAAGGCAAAAGAACATTCCAATATTCTACTTTCTGAAATGTAGTATAAAGCTTGCCTATTTTGTAGACTTTGTCAAACTTTTGCTGCCCTAAAGGCAAGTCAGATAGTTCATGGTCCTACAGGAAAGGGCAAGCCACAGTCTCCTCTTCCTTCTCCCCCGTTCTGCTCCTGACCTTAGGTATTGTCAATGCCATGTTCATCTCAGTAACATTACTGAGCTGGATGCCATGTGTTAACTTGACATGTGCCGTCTCATTTCATTTCAGCTTCCCTGCAATCCCCATATCCAAGTTATGCGTGAGTTCATTTGACTCTGCTTCTCCATCACTGTGCAGGCCACTGTCTTTTCTCGCTTGAACAGATGACTGAATTAGCCTTCCAACTGGTCTCCTTTGTGTACTTTTAGCTCCCTTCTCTCCACTTTCCACGCAGCAGCCAGATAACTGTTGAAAAACGTAAATCAGATCATGCCGCTCCCTGCAAAAAATTTATCCAGAGACTTACTGTAACACAGGATAAAATCCAGATTCCCTGCAGTGTTCTAGAAGACTTACTGCTTTTCCACTTCTCACATCTCCTAACATTTCCGACCACTTTCCTATCCTCACTAACTTGCTCCCTGAGCTGCACCCCCACTGGCCTCTTTCCTCTTCTTGAAATCCTCCAAGCTCTTTTCTCCCTCAGGACCTTTGCACTTACTATCCTCTCTACCTAAAATGCCCTCCCTCAAATATTCACATGATCTTCTTATAATTCCTTTTTAAAATTTCCATAGTACCTACCACTCTGTAAACCTATCTTTTGCTATCCTTCTCCCTTCATTGGACTCTTAGCTACATGAGAATAGGGACCTTATCTGTTGGATCTCCAGCACCCAGAACATATGTTGCACACAGTGGTGGCTGAGTCCATGAATAACTACAAGGAACTCTATTTTTCACACAAGGAAGCAGTTAAGCAACTTGTCTGATTTCGCACAGCTATTAATTGGCACAAGTATACATTTTTTCACATTCTTATACTCACTCATCTGGAGTTTTTCTAAAATATTAATTATTTCCCATGTGTTTGGAAAATGTCAAACTGCTTAGCTTTCCTTCCCAAATAGTCCACAGAAATCATTTGATCACTTTCAAAAGGCATTTCAGTCCAATCCAGTCTTGTTAGCATCAGCGCTGGCCGGGGTTTCCTCCACTGCCTTTGATGTGAGCGTTCATTAAATGAGGAGACAGGGGTTCACATGCCGCGCCATTGCCATCTTGCTCAGGACCCACACCACTCTAGAGAATGTCATTTTTTCCCCCAAGGTGGCTCCAGCAACTCTACTGTTTACTTTAGTTTCCTTTTACAGTTCACTGTGATTGTATGAACATTTGTTTGTTGGTTTTTATTGTGCTTTTACCTTTGACCCCTTAAGCCCTAAAAATGCTGCTCTTATATGTTCTGATGAATCTGATTAGCCCCTTTTAGCCACCAGATGCTTTCAGCAGGCTTTACAAGATGCTCTCCAGAAGTGTCTTCATTCAGGTGTCAGGAGTTCACCGAGCTTACTGCAGGGTGTGTGCGCGTTGTCAGTCAAATGAATGATCTTTAAAGAAATACAACTTGAAAATCTTTAAGCATTTCTGAAATGAGTTAAGAAAATAAGTAAACATCATTTTGTACATATATGCTATGTTTCTTTAACTCCAGAAATTAGATACCATCTAAGAATGATGTCTTTAGCATGTAAATGGAGTTGTAAAAATATATTGTTTTTGAAGGATAGCAGCATTTTAGAGTTGGGTAAAAGAGCTAAACTTTGGCACAAGTAAATTTTTTTATACTACTTTTGGTTAGGTTTCAAATTTTTTCATAACCAAAAAAATATTTTAAAAAGCAAAAAAGCCACAAAGTTTCTAAATCCGAATTTAATTTGTATAATTTCAAAATTTATTACATTCTCCAAGCATAATTTTTGCAGCTCTCAAAAAACATGGACAAGCAAAGGATATTATGGTCTAGGAATTGCACTTCTGAGTATATAACCGAAAGAATTGAAAGCAGGGACTTGGACAGATATTTATATATGAATGATCATAGCAGCTTTACTCTTAATAGGCAAAAGCAACCCAACAGTCCATCAGTGGATACATGGATAAGCAAAACATATAGTAGAGTGCTATTCAGGCTTAAAAAGGAAGAACATCCTGACACATGCTACAATGTGGATAAATCCTGAAGCCATTGTGCTATGTGAAATAAGCCAGTTACCAAAAAACAAATACTATATGATTCCACTCATGTGAGGTACCTAGAGTAGTCAAATTCATAGAGATAGAAAGTAGAAAGATGGTTGTCAGGGGCCAGGGTGAGACGGCATTGGGGAGTTACTGTTTAATGGGTATAGGGACATGGAGTTTCAGTTTGTGAAGGTAAAATTCTAAAGATAGATGATGGTGACGGTTACACAGCAATGTGAATCTACTTAATGCCAATGAAATGTACGCTTAAAAATTGTTAAGATGGTACATTTTCTGTTGTGTATTTTACTACAATTAAAAAATTAATAAAATAATTTTTTTCTTTCTTTCTTTTTTCTTTTTCCTTTTGAGACAGGACCTTTTTCTTTTTGAGACAGGATCTATTTTATTGCCCAGGCTAGAGTACAGTGGTGCAATCATAGATTATAGCTCACTGCAGCCTCTCTCTCCTGGGCGCAAGCAATCCTCCCACCTTAGCCTCCTGAGTAGCAGAGAGTACAGGCATGCACCACTATGCCCCGCTAACTTTTTTTATTTTTAAGTAAAACAAAGTCTTGCTATGTTGTCTAGGCTGGTCTCAAACTCCTGAGCTCAAGGGATCCTCCTGCCTTAGCCCCCAAAGTTCTGGGATTACAGGCATGCGCCACTATGGCCTGACTAGAATTTCTTAAAAGGGAAATACTAAAACAAAAACAGAAACAGGGAGACTCTGAATTCCACTGCAGTGAACCCTCAAAGACTGTTGACATTCTTCTTTCTTTTAAAATTGTTGTTTCTTCAAAAAGCCACATTATGGTTTTAAGGTAGAAGTTTCTTGTTGAGGTTTTCCAGTGATTTACGTGGTGTTTTTTAGGGAATACGTTTTATTTCTCCAACATCTTCAGAGTGCACATGTGCATGTAACACCTGGTGATAGTGATTCTGAGAAAAACATGGACTGGCCATGGACATGAGCAAAAGGAGGGGAAAGAGGAACACAGAAGCCTCCAGGAGCCCCACATCCATGACCAGTGGAACATTCTGGGTTCAGCATGGTGCTGGATCTGAAAGTCCACACAAAGCATGCTACTTGACGCTTGAATGCTGGGAAGCACTGGTCTTGTAAATGCCTATGCGGATAACAAGACATAAGTTGTCCCTCCAGAATTCTTTCGGTTAGACTGTCACTAGATTTTATTTCATTTTATTTTGAGACAGTGTCTTGCTCTGTCACCCAAGTTGGAGTGGAGTGTCGCAATCTTGGCTCACCAAAACCTTCACCTCCCAGGTTCAAGCGATTCTCATGCTCCAGCCTCGTGAGTAGCTGGGATTTCAGGTGTGTACCGTCACACCTGCTAAGTTTTGTATTTTGAGCAGAGGTAGGATTTCACCATGTTGGCCAGGCTGATCTCAAACTCCTGGCCTCAAGTGATCCACCCGCCTTGGGCTCCCAAAGAGTATATTTATTTCATTTTAAAGTTACCGTTTTAATTGCATTAAGACATATAAAATTCTTACAGAAATTTGAATATTTGGTGAGAGTGATATTTATATATTGTTCAATCCTTTAACTCTTAAATGAAAGTTCTACACATGAATATAAGAATATGAGACAAATATCTATCTGAACTATTGGGCAGAGGAGAAAATGAGAGCTTAAAAATGCAGAGAATCCCAAATGTCATTGTACCATTTTGTTTCCATCTCTCTTCTGACCATACCTTTCTCACTAGAGCTGTTGATAAGTGGAGAAGTTTATTCATTTTAGCTTCGTCATTTAATCATAAAATATAAAGCATTTATTAAGAAAAACTTAAAACATGTAGTAAAGTTGAAAGGATTATAAACACCATAGATCCACCATCTAGATTCTAAAATTAATATTTTTCTCTATTGTTCTATGACACCTGTTTATCTCTCTATTCATCAATCTCTTATTTTTTATGTGCCTTTATTCTTTTATTATACTTTAAGATCTGAGGTATATGTGCAGAATGTGCAGGTTTGCTACACAGGCATACACATGCCATGGTTCTTTTCTGCATCCATTCCCCCCTCATCTACATTAGATATTTCTCCTAATGTTACACCTCCCTAATCGTCCCACCCCCTGCTATCCCTCCCCCAACACCCCCTCCACCTCCCTACCAGCCCCAGTGTGTGATGTTCCCCTCCCTGTGTTCAGGTGTTCTCATTATTTAACACCCACTTATGAGTGAGAACATGGGTTTTTTTTCTGTTCTTGTGTCAGTTTGCTGAGAATGATGGTTTCCAGCTTCATCCTTGTCCCTGCAAAGGAACTCATCCTTTTTTATGGCTGCATAGTATTCCATGGTGTATATGTGCCACATTTTCTTCATCCAGTCTATCATTGATGGGCATTTGGGTTGGTTCCAAATCTTTGCTATTGTAAACAGTGCCACAATAAACATATATGTGCATGTGTCTTCATAGTAGAATGATTTATAATCTTTTGGGTATATAACAGTAATGGGATTGCTGGGTCAAATGGAATTTCTATTTCTAGATCCTTGAGGAATCACCACACTGTCTTCCTCAATGGTTGAACTAGTTTACACTCCCACCAACAGTGTAAAAGTGTTCCTATTTCTCCACATCCTCTCCAGCATCTGTTGTCTACTGCTTTTTTAATGATCACCATTCTAACTGGTGTGAGATGGTATCTCCATGTGGTTTTGATTTGCATTTCTCTAATGACCAGTGATGATGAGTTTTTAAAATAAGTTGCAGACTTCAGTGCATGTCACTTCCAGATACTTGAGCATGCGTATACTTAGCTACACCTCAATAGTTTTTTTTTAAAGGATCCTAGCCTGGTGTTTTAGTTTTAGATGAAACTGCCAGAATTTTCCCCAATAATATACAATATATACAAGAATACTGATTGCTTCATATCCTCACCAAAACTTGGTGTTGTCAGTCTTTTAAATTTTAACCATTCTAGCAAGTCTGTTTTCATTTTCATTTTCCTGACAATCACACTGAGCACTTTTTTATATACTTATCCATTTGCCTACTTTAGTTTAAGTGTTTGCTCACTTATTCTGCGGTTCAAAAATTTGTTTTAAAATTCATTATTGAGTTGTAAGGGTTTAAAAACTATACATCAAATATCTCAGTCCTTGGTCAGATATAAATTTTGCACATATTTTCTCCCAGTCTGTAACTTGTACGTGGCTTGGCTATTTATTTTCTTCATGATGTCCTCTGATGAGCAGGAGTTTTAATTTTTGATAAAACCTAATGTATCCATATTAAATTTTTCTGTTCTCTAAAAAAGCTTTTCTTATTCCAAGATCACAAACATTTTCTTCTGTGTTTTGTTCTACCGTCTTCACAGTTTTAGTTTCATGCTTAGATCTGTGATCCACATTGAATTAAGTTGCTAGATATGGTATGATAAGGGTGTAGGTTTGATGTGTTTCAGCACATTGAAAAATAAAAAAGGCTTTCCATTCCTTCATAGGACTGCATTGGTAGCTTTGCCAAAAATCAATTGGCCAAGAGATGGAGGTTAGTGGTTTCTAGGGCTTGGGAGTGGGAAGAAAGAGGATAGACGTCACTATAAAGGAGTTGAACAAGAGAGATATTTGTGATGATGAAACAGATCTGTATCTTGATTGCAGTGGATGTACGAAATCTACACATGTGATAAATTGGCACAGAACTATGCACACACATTATGCCACTGTCAATTATCTGTTTTTGATATTGCACTGTAATTATAACCATTGGAGAAGCAGGGAGAAGGGTACATGGGACCCCTTCTGTACTATCTTTGCAATTACCTGTGAATCTATCATTATTTCCAAATAAAAATTTAGAAAAATCAGTTGACATGTAAGTGTGGGTCTGTTTCTGGTAGCAGTATCGATCAGTACAAGTGTCACCACACTGTCATGGTTACTGTAACTTTATGGAACAGCCTTAAGCAAGCGGAGTGAATCCTCCAATCTTCTTTTTCTTTTTCAAGATAGTTCTGTATATCCTACTACACTTGTCTCTCCAGTTAAATTTCTGAAACAGCTCATCTTTTTCTACACGATAGGATTATGATTGAGAGTGCACTGACTATAGCTCATTTGGAGTTTATTGATACCATGACAGTATTGAATCTTCTGATCCAGAAACATTTAAGTATTCTTGAATTCTATCAGAAATGTGTTGCAATTTTCAGTGTACAGCCCTTCTACATTTTTCGCTAGATTTATTACTAACAATTTTGTGTAATGCTATTGAAAATAAAATGGTTTTAATTCCATTTTTGAATTGTTTTCAGCTAGTAAATAAAATGCAATGGATCATTATATACTGACATTGTTTGCTGCAATCTTACTAAATTAACTTATTAGTTCTAGTGGTTGTTTTATAAATTTCTTAGAATTTTCTGTATTAGTAATCATGTCATCTGTGAACAGAGACAGTTTTACATCTTTCTTTCTCATTTTTTCTTTTCTTCCTTTTTTTCTTCCTTATTGAACTGCCTAGGACCTCGGTTCAATGTTGCAAAGACATAAAGAGAATAAATATTTTTGCCTTGTTTCCATTTCTAGGGGAAAGTATTTAATGTTTTACCATCAAGGATGTTAGCTGTTGGTTTTTCCAAGATGCTCTTTATTGCACTGATAAAGTTTTATTCTAATCTTAGTTTGCTGGGAGTTTTAAATCAACAATGGGTGTTGGATTTTGATAAATGCCTTCTCTATTGACATAAATGATGATATGGGGTTTCTCTTTTTTATTGTGTTAATATGGTGAATTATATTTATTGAGTTTTGAATGTTAAATCAACCTTGAATTTGTAAGATAAACATCATTTGTTCATGATATATTATCCTTTTTCTGTATTGCTGGATTTTCTTTTCTTTTCTTTCTTTTCTTTTTTCTTTCTTTCTTTCTTCTCTCTCTCTTTCTTTCTTTCTTTATTTCTTTCTTCTTTCTTTCTTTCTTTCTTTCTTTCTTTCTTTCTTTCTTTCTTTCTTTCTTTCTTTCTTTCTTTCTTTCTTTCTTTCTTCTTTCTTTCTTTCTTTCTTTCTTTCTTTCTTTCTTTTTTTTGGAGACAGAGTCTCTCTCTGTCTCCCAGGCTGGAGTGCAGTGGTGTGATCTCAGCTCACTGCAACCTTCTCCTTCTGGGTTCAAATGATTCTTATGTCTCAGCCTCCCAAGTAGCTGGGACTACAGGTGTACAACACCATGCTCATGCAATTTTTTTTTGTATTTTTAGTAGACATGGGGTTTCACCATGTTGGCCAGGATGGTCTTGAATTCCTGATTTCAAATGATCTGCCCACCTCAGCCTCCCAAGTGCTTACAGTCATGAGCCACCACGTTAAGCCTGGATTTTTATTTTCTATTGGTTGTTAAGGATTTTAAAAATCTAAATTCAACAGGAATATTGGTCTTCAATTTTCTTTTTTTAATAATGTTTTAGTAAGGTTTTGGCATTGGCGTTATATTTGCCTTATTAAATTACTTACGAAGAATTTCTTCTTCCCTTTTCTGAAAGAGTTTGGGGAAGATTGTGCTATTTTTCCTTAAATATTTGATAAAAGTCACTAGTGAGGCCATCTAAGCTTGTGTTTTCTTTGTGGGAGGGGTTTCAATAAGTACTTCTATTTTTTTAAGACAGGGTTATTCTATATATCTGGCATCAGTATTGGTGAGGTGCATTATTTTCAAGGAATTTGTTAAGTTCACCCAAATATCTGTCAAATTTATTAGCATAAAGTTCTCCGTAATATTCCCTTATCATTCTTGAATGTCTGTAGGATCTGTACTGTATCCCCTCCTTCAATTTGGACATTGGTCCTTTGTGTACTCTTATTTTTTTCTTAAGCAATTCAGCTAGGTGTCTGTCAAGTTTGTTGATCTTTTAAACAACCAACTTTCGGACATCTTAATTTTTTCTACTGTTTGTCTGTTTTCTATTCCATTTATTTGTGTTCTCTAGTGTTTCCTTCCTTCTACTTACTTTGCTGAGTTCTGTTATGTTTTTCTGAAGATTACTTTCATTCGTTTGTCTGTTTCACAGTCAGCAAACGTGGCTGGATTCAAACTTAAAACTCTGTTTCTCCTAAGTGAGCAGTAACAGAATTCTTAGTTCAGTTTGTTTAGCCTTCACTGGCTGCTTGGAGTATGCCTAATCTATGCATCATTCAGGGATTAGCCAGGATCTTGAAGAGACTTTATACACAGAATTCAGAATCCCCCTCCTATGGCTCTCTCCTTTCTAGGATTCGCTCTTTCATTTTGAGCTGCTGTGGGCACCCCAAACTCTGCTGGTTCTTCAAGCCATTAAGGCTGGAGGCTTTCTGAGTTTTAGTTGTCTTACTTGGCTTCAAGTGGGGTCTGCCCTCAGATGAAACCTGTAAGCAAAGGAAAACTCACCAGTGCTTTTTTCTTCTTCCTAGTTCAGGTTTCATTTCCCTCCAGTGTGGACCTGCTTCTGGCTGCTTCCAGTGCATTCGGGCAGTTGTATCTCTGTATTTTGTTCACCGTTTATAGTTTTTATTTCCAGAAGGGTTGATCCAGTAGGACCTTATCCTCTATTATCAGAAGCTGTAAGGTCTAGATTTTTCACTTTTAATTTTACTCATCTCCCTGTTTCTGATGGTTGCGTTTGTAAGTAGGAATTTGGCTAAATTTCTAGTGCCAGGAGCAAAACTGAGGTACTTATATAACTCACAAACTAGATTAGTTGTTTTCTGGATAACCGTGCTCACCATATGAATTGTCTTTCAAAAGTAGAACTCCTGCTTCATTGTGCTGTAGCCACCCATATCTAACTGGGACTAGACTAAGCAAAATTGGGAAGTCCATTTAATTTGTCTTCTTGGAATTTATTCTTCAGGGACTGGTGGTCAAATTTCCTTGGAGCAGCAGATAGTGAATTCTGTACCACTGGAAGCTTTCAAATAAGGCTCAACTGGAATAACTTGGACAGGGTCCCTTTATTGTAGGGGAGATTGAGATAGGTTCCCTTCTAGTCCTTTATAATTGTTGGATTCTAGGTTTTGATGATGGGAGACCTTTTTGTGCACATCGACATCATACAGCAGAGACACCTATCTACCCTCTAGAGAGAAAGGGGCCTTCTGGATGCCCTAATACATGCCCTCCCTCTCCCAACCCACACACATGTGATTTGGTGTTGATTGGGGTGGGGTGGTTTGGTGAGGGGAGGGGTGGATTAGTGTGGGGTGGGGTGTTGTGGTGTAATGTGGTGTGATAGGTTGTGGTCTGGGGTCATATGATGTGGGATACCATTGTGTGGGGTGATGTGATGCACTGGGCTGTGTCATGGGGTTGTGCGGTGTGATATGTGAGGAATCATGGTCAGAGTCTTCTAGCAGCTACACAGCTTCATTAGACAATGACCAAATTACATTGAAGTAATTTTGACAGTCAAGAGGAAGTGTTAGTGATTTCCTTAGCGGAAGTGGCTGCATCTTTTACAAGAAAGCACGTCTTCTGTGTCATCCTGAGGCTAGTCTGTGGAACAATTTGGCAGCTGTAGTATTTTATGTCATACAAAGTGTACAAACATCAGGCCACATGTACTCCTCTCACCCATCCATACTACCCACCCCGTCAACCACAGGGCAGAGTCAGGCATGAAACTAAAGATAAATCTTATCTATTATATTGTAGTTTTTAAAAAAGTATTTTAAAGCTTTTGCTCTGAAACAAATCACAACTCCCATGCCATTTCTGATAAAAGATAAGCATGGTTTTAAAATGTGCCCCCGGCATCTGGGTTTGTGGACTAGAAGGTTAGTTAGCCTCAGTCATTGCACCAGTGTCCTCCCAGGAACTTCTGAGACAGGCTGAATTTTGCCAAGGACCAAAGATTGTGGACCTCTAGTCATTTGTTTTATTTGAATATTTTTATAACATGAAACTTCTTGTACAACGCATTTGGGAACGCTGGGTTTAGAACAAGTTAGACGCTAAGTTTTTAGTCCTAGTTTCCTTTTCCTTTGATAGAGCAGTTCTTCTTGATAAAATTTGTTTTTGATCCTTATTCACTGTATGAACAGATTCACCAAAAAAGCAGTATTTTGTTTTGGTTTGGTGGGCTTTAGCTAAATAGCTCGAAGTGTTTTGTTGGTAATTGTCCTACGTCTTTTGAATTATTCCTTTTGAAAGAGAGCAGATATTAGGGGAAAAAAAAAAAAAAACAGTGTCTACCCTGAAAGCCTGTGGCACCAAATGACAGTGTGATTTACTGGAAGGTAGCCTGAAGGGGTGGGATGGGAACGGACAGGAGAAGAAAAAAAAGGATAGGGAGATTGGGCAAGAAGGAGAGAAGGGGATGAGAGAGGCTGGGAGCAGACAGAGAGACAGAGAGAGATTGATTTAACTTCTTAATGCTCTGTCAGTCTACCCACCGTGTTCCCATTGCTATCACCAAGTTCAGGGTTAAGTTCAACTCAAAAAGAGCAGTCGCCTCCCCGGTTTTCCTCTGCCTCTAATTGTGCCTCCCTCGAGTCCATTTCTCACATGGATCTCCAATGCAAAGGCCAGTGAGGACTATTTCCTGCTTCAATTCCTCACCATTCACCACATCCCTGCTACTGCCACTTGACTGAGAAGTGTCCAAGGACCAAACTTGACGAGGATCACTGGCAAGCTTCAAGGAGCCTGAGAGGTTGAGGGTGAGGGTGACCTTTGATTGCCCTGGAGTCTGCGGCCTCAGCTCCCTGCGGGCATCCCGGCTCATTGGAGGGTTGCCCTCCAAGGAGTGGACACCTTGACTCCCCACTGCTTTCTCTGAAGGGACCTGGAGTGAATAGCTGGACAGACTGAGAACTTGGCCTCTAAGGAAGGAAGTTGGAGAGGAAACGCCACTTGCTTTTGTTTCTTCCTGGCTCATCTCAAGGTCTTTAAGCAGACATGTGTTCTGCATCACCATTTACAACTGAAATTTTGCAGTCCATCTCATTTATAACTAGGAGGAAAGTATGGGTCCTGCTGCAAAGTGCTAGCTAATGCTCTGCCAGGAATATTTAGAACAACCAATTATTGTCTATCAACCGATCATCATGGTTTTCCTAACTGTGTTCACTACGTTAAAACATGTACTGTTTGGAACGTCCCACAGGAGAGAGGTCTTTTCCAAGGATGGCTCGTGCCCTCCCACTACCCCTCCCACCCCTCACATCACAGAACACTTCTGCTCTGCTGTCTGCTTGATTTCGGTGAAGGTGGCCTGGGCTTTTTCTTTTATGGTATCCAAGTCCATGTTCTGGAGATTCTGTATCTGCCCAAGAATAGAATCTTTATCTTCTTCCTCTTCTTGATCTTCATCTACCATTTTCCGGAGATCTTCCGGTAAATCCACATCGTCTCCAGCCATCTGGATTTGATTCTCATCCATTTCACTCTACGTGAAAAATAGAGATAGATAAATAACTCTAAACTTACCCTACTAACTCACTGACTAAATACCTTTTAAAAGCAGCAGGAAAAGGTCTGCAGAGAATGAATGAAGTGAATGGCCTGCTTGGCCTTGCAGCACAGCCTGGTCCTGGTGGCAGTGGTGGAGTCTCCTATTGGGAGGTCCCTTCTTCAAGGTACCTTGGATCAATCAGAACCTTCCAGCATGGTGGTTCTCCAAGCGTGGTCCCTGGACAAGTAGCATTAGTGTCATCTGGAACCTGTTAGAACTACAAATTCTTGGGCCCCATCCCAGACCCACTGAATCAGAAACTCTTGAGGTAGAGCCCAGCCATCTGGATTTCTTTTTTTTTTTTTAGACAGTGTCTCACTCTGTTGCCCAGGCTGGAATGCAGTCACATGATCTTGGCTCATTGCAACCTCTGCCTCTTTGGTTCAAATGATTCTCCTGCCTCAGCCTCCCTAGTGGCTGGGATTACAGGCGTGCACCACCATACTCGGATATTTTTTGTATTTTTAGTAGAGACAAAGTTTCGCCATGTTGGCCAGGCTGGTCTCTAATTCCTGACCTCTGGTGATTCACCCACCTCAGCCTCCCAAAGTGCTGGGATTACAGGCATGAGCCACCACTCCCAGCCCCATTTGGATTTTTAAGAAGCTCTTTCTGTGATGCTGATACATATAAAAGCTAGAGCATTATACCCCAACTCTGCCTAAAGGCAGCTTTGCAAGTTTACAGACTCTATCAGCCCCATGCCAAGACCCATTCACCTGGTTGACCCCATTCTAGGGGATGGGGTTTCGGTTTACAGGGACTAGACAGTGTGCTTTAATTCACTCATCACATCTTAGAGGCAACTTTTGCTTAATCATTGCCCTTTTCCTCCCTTCCACTAGACAGGGAGCCCCTCATGGGCTCATGTCAGTTTCAACCTTCCACCCTTAGCACCTGGACTGGAGTCTGGCACACAGCACACGTGTATTAAGTGAACCATCAAGGGCATGGCCCCTACTCAGCATACTGGCAGTCTAGCCTTTGGTGTTGCTGAGACTATCACAAGTGCCTTGCACATTTCATTTTGTGATTATAGGAGTGTCTGTTCTAGAATTTCTTAGTGTATGCTGCCTGGTCTTTGAGATTCCTTTATTTTTATTTTTATTTATTTTAATTCTTTTGACAGGGTCTCTGTCTTTCACCCAGGCTGGAGTGCAGTGGTGCAATATCGGCTCATTGCAACATTGACCTCCTGAGCTCAAACAATCCTCCCACCTCAGCCTCCCAAGTAGCTGGGACTACAGGTGTGCACCACCATGCCCAGCTGAGATTCTTTTACCACTTAGGCTATAGAGCCCCTTGTTCTGTAATGAGAGAGAAGTCTAAAGAAAAACATCCTCTGGGAAAGGTTAACAATATCTTACATCCCCAGATGGCTGCTGTCAGATTTTTTGGAGATCAGGTTGTAACATGAGGTGACCTGGGTTTCAGGGAAACAGAAGATTAAAAAGAGTGTCAGAAAAGCTAATGAGAGGAAAGATCTATGTGAGAGCCACCTGAATATGTTGTGACCAGCCTTGAATTTGTTACCAAAGCTCATGAAAAATCATATTTTAAAATGACGATCTTAGTCAATCAGACGACTTTTATTTTTTAGATGCAGTCTTGCACTGTCGGCCAGGCTGTAGTGCAGTGACATGATCTCTGGGTTCAAGCAATTCTCCTGCCTCAGCCTCCCGAGTAGCTGGGACTACAGGCTCATGCCACCACACCCAGCTAATTTTTTTGTATTTTTAGTAGAGATGGGGTTTCACCATGTTGGCCGGAATGGTCTTGATATCCTGACCTCACGATCTGCCTGCCTCAGCCTCCCAAAGTTCGGGGATTACAGGAGTGAGCCACCATGGCCGGCCCAGACTACATTGTTTTAAGAAAGATTTCTGCGCCTGTTGACTTCTGAGGTGGATTTAAAGACAGCGCCTAAAGTGTGATCTGAATTCCCCTCATCTGGGTGCTGTGTTGGAATGATCGGAAAGAAACATCATTTGTCTCTAAGTCCAAATGGCCCACCAGAGTAACCTGTCAACTCCGTTCTTCATCCGTAAAGTGGGTTGGAGGGACCAGATGGCTGAAGACTTTTCCAGGTCTAACTCTCTGTGGCTCCCATACTTTGAGAGGCTGAAGCCCAGCTGCCTTTCCCCAGGGCTCTCTTCTTTGATTCGGTTCCCTGGGCAGAGTGACACAGGAGTCTGGCTCAAGAAATAACTTGAGAAGCAGATTTCTGATGCAGAGGGAACCAATGCTTTTGGGAAGGACAGTCCTCATCCAGGCCCTCCCTGGAGACCCTGGAGGACAGTCCCACTCCGCGCCAGCCTCCGGAGAGAAGTGAAGCCTCTCCCTGCTCTTGGCCAATGCCTTGGGCCCTCCAAGTGCTTAACGGATTAATTAGTTCCTGGTCAAACTGTTGTGGGATTAATTAGTTAGTTAATCCCTAGGGGCTCCCAGCCAATCGTGCATTTCTATTTATTTTTCATCTGCCTTCCCTAGCGGCTGCTTTCCTTGCTGATGGTCTTCTGGGCCTTTTTGCAGGAAGGAGAGGAAAAGCACAAGGCAGCCAGCTCATTCTCAGTTCACGCCAATGCGGGACATCTGCCCTCCCTATACATCCCGAAATCAAATGCAAGTGATTTGAAGAGACATTCCTGGGAATCCTGGCCCCTTCCCTTGGATTGGTAGAAAGATCTTCAAGCATGTCACCACCAGGTTTGAACCAGGACGGGGTAACTGCTGTGGGCCTGCAGGGAAGGACAGCTAGAGGTGCCAGAGGAAAGCAAGCCATCCAGCCATGGTTATAAAACACCTAACAAGCTCTAGAGGGCTCACAGGATGGTGCTCGCCTGCCTCCATTCCCAGGGAGACCTCAGCAAGGCCCCCCTCTGTGGCTCTGCTGTGCCTGAAGATGCTTCAGAATCGTTTCCTCCTTCAGGGGTGATTCTGAGGTTTGTTTTATCCTCATGCTTCTTGCTCAGGGAAGGGAGAGAAGTTGAATTCTACATTGCCTCATAGAGAGGATCTTGATTGCCCTAACTTTTATCAAAGTGGTTCTCAAAGGGGGTTCTCCAGGCCAGCAGCGTCAGCATCTTTTGGGACCTTGCTGGAGATGCACGTGCTAGGACCCTACTCACACCCACTGATTCAGAAACCCAGAGTGCGGGCCTCGCAGCCTGTGATTTAACTATTCCTCCTGGTGATTCTGGGGCTTGCTGAAGTTTGAGAACCACTGCTCTACATTTCTTGAAGACGGGGACTGTAGCTTACTCATCTTTCTGTCTCATAACCCAGCAAATTATCTGGCATGTAGATACAGACAATTAAATGTTTACTAAATAGCCAGGCATGGTGGCTCATGCCTGTAATCCCAGCTCTTTGGGAAGCCATGGCAGGCAGATCACCTGAGGTTAGGAGTTCAAGACCAACCTGGCCAACATGGTGAAATGCTGTCTTTACTAAAAATACAAAAAATTAGTAGGGCGTGGTGGCATGCATCTATAGTCCCAGCTACTCAGGAGGCTGAGGCAGGAGAACCGCCTGAACCCGGGAGGTGAAGGTTGCCGTGAGCCAAGATTACGCCACTACACTCTAGCCTGGGCAAACGAGAGAGATTCTGTCTTAAAAAATAAATAAATAACAATTTTAAAAATTAAAATAAATGTTTACTGAATGATTCAGTGAATATATTGTCAGGGACGATAACAGCCTTAATAATACTTAAATTCGTAGGTCCTATTTGCTGTAAAGAGCTCTGTTTTCATAGCTATCGGTTTATCTTCCTACTCTCATTGGGACATCGCAGCCTAAATTGCCTGAGTGATAAAAGCAGCTCCACCATTACAGGCTGTGTGACCTGCACCACTTTGTACAGCCTCTCTGAACTTTATTTCCTCGTCTGTATATGGAGAATTGCATTATTTGCCTTAGAGTTGTGGAGGGTTAATTAGATGGTAACTGAATTATTTAGACTATGTTAAGCACTCATCCAGTAGTAGTTATTCACAAAAATAATAACCTTCAGAAATGGACAGCGGAATTTGCTGTGAGCGATCTTGCACATGGGGTTAGCTCTATCAGGAGGCCATGCTGTACTGGGACCTTACCTCTGACCTGGCAATGACTCCTACCTTCACTCAAAGGCTTGGTTTTCCTAAAAAGCCAGGCTGAGTCATTTCCTCTTTAGCACTAGTGCCTCCATTCTACGAGAAAGCTACCTAGCCAGCCCTAGCTTCCCTTACCTCTTGTCAGGCCCCCCCCTAAATTCTGTGGGTGGCAGAGCAGGAGTGCCAATACAAGTTGCTGGCTCACAACCTGGCCCTCTTTTTTTCTTCAGTTCCTGGCTCCAGCCCTCACTGGGAAAGGCCTTGGGACCTTGGGAGCACGGCCCCTCCCCTACACCTCATGCCTAGTGTGCACGGCCACTCTCAGGAGCATGGATCTGCAGAGGGGGCCTGGGAAGGCCCTGGAATGTACTTCCCAAACAGCTCGAGCATGGACTACAAGGGGGGTGTTTGCTCTGCCCGGGCTAGGCCTTTTGGCCCACAGACTCCTCATCCCATGTGAAAGAGTGTGGCTGGAAGAGAGACCAGAGAGCCCTCTAAAACATGGGCAGCAGGGCAGTGGCCTCAGATGTCCAGGTCTAAAGGCAGCACTGGGTGTAGTCAATGACTGTGGTCAGAGAGTCCTGCACCCATGTTGATCTAGAAGGACAATGCTACTGGCCCTCCACCAGTGGCCTGGCTGCCTCAGGAGATGATTCTAGTATGATTGCTCTGGGCTGTGGCCTGTGCCACAGACACCTTATAACTAAAGGTAGGACAATCAGACAAGGCCGTTGAGTTGCTAGAGGAGAAAATGAAGCCCTCTGGAACCGAATGTGCCTGTAGCATCATTAGCTCTGGATCCTAACTGACTGAGCTAGCCCAAGACCTAGAACTGGCTAAGTAGTCAAGTGTCCCCTTTGTAAAAAGCTGACGCCTATTCAGCCCATTCTCCTGCTGAGGCAGCCTAGGAGATGAAAGATTGTGGGATTTGGAGTTAGACATGGGTTCAAGTCCCAGATCTGTCATTCACCAATGCATGACCTTGGGCAAGTCAACTTATATTTCTGATGTCCGATGGGAGGGCCACTTAGAGGATTGTTGAGCAGATTGAAGGAGGCATGCTGTAAAACAGCCTTGCAAGCATCTAAGCTCTGGACAAATGGTGCGGTAGTTATGAATATTTTAGAGGAAAGAGGGCAGCTCCGTGTCAAGATCCCTGCTGAAAGGATCCCTGGGATAAAGAAGGCATGGACAGTGAAAGAGACGGTGGGAGAGTATCAGCCCTTAAGAGAAAGATCCGGGACACAGCAAGCAATTAAGAAGCATAAATGGGATTGACACAGTGGACACAGCAGCCTTGTTTCCTCTCTTCCTAATGAACCACCCTGCTGACAGGACCTTGTCTGCAGTTCAAACAATGAATGTCTTGTCCACACGTTCTGCTGCCCATTGACAAATCTTGGGTTGGGGAGACCAGGAATATTTGGACACAGTTCACACTTCAAGGAAAAGAAGTAATGCCTCATTACAACCCCAAATACAAGTGCAGTTACAGCCAATGTGAACCAGCATCACCACGGGCCGGAAGCATCTTCAGAGAGGGAGGGGAGGCTCAGGGATGAGAGCGGTGGCATGAATGAATGAATGAGTGAGCCAGCACTTAATTAGGGGACTTATAGGCTATACTTTGTTCTGAGAGGCTCTGTTTCAGAGGTCTTCTCATTTCTAGAAATCTTATCAATTTGGGATATTGTTTAATGCAGTTAAGAACTAATTATCTTTATGCCAGCTGATGAGAATTCATTTTAATCTCTTGTTTTTAACCAGACTTATCTTTACGGCTGGTGCAGAATGCCCCATTATTTAAATAGCTCCATATCCTACTATCGTCATTTCCTGTGACTGATGCCTGACCTTTCACCAAAGGATAAACATGACCCTGGCTTTCAAGACTTACTACTTCCTAGACCTGGAGAAACTGGTCTTCTCTTTTACCAAACTTGAGATACCATGATAAATTATCTTAGATGTTTGTATCTTCAAAAAGCTGAGCGTTCTCCACTTGCTGGTCTAGTTAGCCAAGCGTGGTGCATAAGCAAATACCAGTGTGATTGATACTAGGTAGATTGGATTTGGGTTTTGGTTTATTCACTTCTTGTTGTCCACAGGATACCAACATCTAGAAGAATGGATTTCTTTCACATGGAGGAGTTCATGTAATGTGATATTGACATGATTGTGAGGATCATGTAATTGAGCAGTCAGGTAGTTGTCTTCACAAGCCACTCTCACTGTCCTGGTTATGAGCGAGGCTGCTGCCCTCAGAAGCTAGTGTGTGGCTAGTGTGGAGGCCCTGGGCTGGGCATGCTGGCTGCTCCCTCTGCTGTACTCTGCTGCTGCTCTTCCCTCTTTAGCTACTTAAGGAGCCCTCAGCACCCCCAGAGTAGGACAGATGGTGTGGATTTGTCTTCTTGAAGAACAGGCATCAGTTTTCAATTTGATTGAAAGCGTGCATGTGTCGGGAGCTGCATGGAATGAGAATTTCTAGATACCAGCTGTGCACATCACATACCTCTTTCTCTTATGAAGACATTCCATAGAGACTCAGGAAGCTCGTAGAGGCCACTGTCCAAGCCTCTCATTTACAGATGAGGAGGGTGAGGTCCCGAGAGGTAAAGATTCTTGCAAAAATGTCATTCTGCTCGTCAGGGGATGGGAACCCAGCACAGCTGCCAGAAGGGTCTAGCAAGATAACGTGGCCTGTGAGCTCGGGTTGGCTTGTGGCGAAATCTTGCTCTGTCATTTACTGGCTGTGTGACCCTGGAAAGGCACTTTCCCTCTCTGAGCTGGTGCTCTCATCTGTAAAGGCGAGGTGATACCTACCTACCTTACAGGGCACTTGTGAAGATGACGTGAGAAAGATGGTGTGGCCAAGCAACACGTCTTGAAATCCTGCTTCACTAGTATCCAGTGACTCCTTCTTCCCATCCCCATGCTCCCTGTGGACATGCAGCCCATTGCGCTTTCAAGGGCATGAGTAGGAGGAGTGAACCGAACTGGGGCAGGGTGAGGAGGGGAAGGAAGAGATGGCAGCTGATGGGGCCTCTGATGGCCTCCCTGCCACCTGGCCACCAGAAACAGCTGCTCAGAAAGCAGGAGGTTTCGGTGTCTGAGACCCTGCTGGGCAGCCCCAAGAGCTCCTAATCTGAAGGGGTCTGTTAAAGGAGGGTTCACACAATCATCTTTGTTACTTTTTTTAAGAGGCAAATTTTAAATTCAATTGTAATCGAACTTTCAATGTGACACATTTAAGGGCAACTCTGTTGAGTTTCTCCTATATACATCTTTATTCGAAATGAACGATGCCCTTAATACAGCAGACAAACACCAGGTGTAACTAAATCATATAGCTCAGCAGGGGTCACAACATTATTTTTCAGTGACTAACCTAGATTGACAATTCTGTTAATAGGATTAGGGTTCATTGTGGAACTGTTTTCTCTTATTAATTTAGCTTGACTTACATATACATTTTAAATTGGCCGGGGAGAGAAACGCATTTGCTTTTAGAAAGAATCTTGTGGCTTTATTTAAAAACATATTACTTCCTCTACTTGAAGAAATATGGTGGTTTAATCATAAAACAAGGAAAACCTTGTGTGTTATACAAAACTACAGTGTCGAATCTGGACTTGTTCTTTTCATGAAATTGTAAATTGTATTTTAATATGACTCTAATGGCATATAAATTCTTTCTGCTGTTTTTGACACTTTGTTCTTTGGGCATTTTTCCTTTTTTTTGAGATAGAGTCTTGCTCTGTCGCCAGGCGCCAGACGGGAGTGCAGTGGCGCGATCTCAGCTCACTGCAACCTCTGCCTCCCAGGTTCAAGCGATTCTCCTGCCTCGGCCTCCTGAGTAGCTGGGACTACAGGCGTGCACCACCACACCCAGGTAATTTTTGTATTTTTTAGTAGAGACGGGGTTTCACCATGTTAGCCAGGATGGTCTCAATCTCTTGACCTTGTGATCCACTCACCTCGGCCTCCCAAAGTGCTGGGATTACAGGTGTGAGCCACTGTGCCCAGCCAGGGCATTTTTCTTTCTTTTCTTTTTCCCCAATAATATCCATTTACTCAGCAATCAGTGTGTGTGTGTGTGTGTGTGTGTGTGTGTGTGTGTGTGTGTGTGTGTGTGATTTTCTATATCTCAGCCACCTTGCTAGGCACTGAGCACAGAGATTAAAAAGTCAGCCCCTTTGTTTAAGGAGCACACAGTAGGTGCAGATAGTTAGGGTCATAAGATGATGTAGGAGACATGAACTCAAGATATATGGAAACATGGGGAAGGATGACCGAATCCAGAATTAGGTAGCGGGAGGGAGATCATGGGAGGCCCTAGAAGAAGTGGCATTGACCAGAGTCTTGCAGAAAGGAAAGGCCACAGGGAGCAGGGAACAGAGCAGGGGGAAGCTCTAGTCCAGGCAGGGAGTAGCAGCAATATGCGAGGCTGGAGAGACAGGACTCATTTCATGGCATACAGGACAAGGAGTTCTGACTTTATTCTAAAAGTCACAGCAGGCCTTTTTAAAAATAACAGGTAATAAACAGGATCAGATTTGCATTTTAGAAACCTCAGTTTTGAGGGGGACAAGACTCCAAGTAGAAAAGCTATGATGAATTGAGAACTATTCATGAGTGAATGAAGATGACTTGGCAAGTTCCTGGTTGTGTGGCTGGAGCAGAGAGGGAAGGGGCAACGGTGACCTCTGGTAGCCAGCCTGGAAGATGGGCTTGTTGGGAGAGCCACCCACGGAAGTGAAGCCTACAGGAGGAGCCGGTTTAGGGGGAGAATAAGCAAGTGAGTTTTGGATATCAGCTGGTTCAACCTGTGAAGTGTCTAAGCAAAGGTAGCTGCAGTTGTGAAATTTTGGGAAAGATGTGGTCTGGAGGTATAGATATGAGAATCATCAGCATGTAGGTGGTAGCGGAAAGCTACAGCGAGGTGCAGCCCTCGAGGACAATGTGTAAGCTCCGGGGGAGAAGAAGAACCAGCCAAGGGGGCACCCTGGAACATCCCACAATCTGGAGGCAGACAGAGAAGGATAAATAAGCAGTGCAAGAACAAGAACCAGAGGGCGATGTCTGCAAGCTGAGGAGAGAGAGGGCGTTAAGGAGGAAGACATCACCAGTGCTAAACGAAACAAAGAGGCCCCCAGAGAAATTAAGGGAATCACCCGCTGTATTTAGACAGACACTGGACATCTGGAAGAAGAAGGTTTCAGCAGAGCAGTGACAACTAGCTATTTAAGGGAAGACACTTAAAAAGCCATGTTTACTCAGAAAGTGCTGTTCCTTGTTTTAGACGGGAGAGATTTGACCTCATTTATTCAGGAGAGGCCAATCAATAAGAAGAAACTGAAGATACAAGATCCAGAATAATCAGTGGTGTGCAATCCAAATCTAACATGAGCATCATGGATGACTTTAGGCATTTTAAGTCCTCTGATGACCTATAATTGGAGAACTAGAGGAAATCGACATAGTCTGGATATGTGTACATGAACATTATCACGATTGATACAGATATATATACATACTGCAGATTACTGCAATTTGATTACAGCGCTTATTAGATTACTTATCTGATTACTGAAATTAACAACCGTCATCAAAAGACATTGGTACAACAAATAGTATTGTCGCTAACAATTAAGAAACTTGAGACCCAAGACCTTTGATTTTTTATATAGAGGGCTAAGGCTTCTGTTGCCCCTTTTCAAAGAGTCTGCATTTGCTTTTCCCTGTCAGCAATAGAGTGAAACCCTTTTTCATAGGAAACACCAGCCAAATAAATTCTTTAGAAAATACAGTTCTAATTCCAAAATGTGACATAGTTATCCTCATTAGACCTGACAGCTCCCGGGAAGACATTTTCTCAAATCTGCTCCCTGTCGGGCCTTGGTCAGGGGAAGGGTCTAGACCTGAATCCTGCTGTTATGTAACCGTCGTGGCGGTGACCCTGGGGAATTGTGAATGAGGTACCCAGGGGGTCATCCCTCATTAGCTGGAGAACGTGTTAAATTCGTCCAATTCCCTATGGGCTGTTAATACTATTACTACAAATGCTTACCCAATATGGGCTTTAGAAGGTGGCACAGGCTAAGTATTCTGCAAGTCTGGCAGGGAGGGGAAGGTTACTGGCACCCACTAGAGTCCCAGTGACCCCTGCTTTCTGGCCTGTGCCATTTTCTTTGTTAGACAGCGTGTTCAGTTCTAAAGTCTACCAACCAGGAATCTGATGCCCGGTTTAGAGGGGGTATGGGCCGAAGTGGGCATGAAAAAGTACTGGATGAAGAGTAAGGAGGTTTGCTTGAGTCTCCGTTTGTCACAGGAAGCTTTGTGACCTTTGGCAAGTCCCTAAATTTACATGATCCTTATGGTTATGTGTTGAGTGCACACGTATGCTATGTGCTTTTCTGAATGTAAAAAATAGGTCTACTGAAAAGAGAAACAGCACTCAGATACTGGTGTCAAGGAGCCAAAGTACTGGGGTCACCCAGGAGCCTGAACCTGTTCTAGGAAAGGAACTTAGAGGGCTGAAGGGAAGGGACGGTTGGCATGTTCCTCAGATGACCTTGGAAGCTTAGCCCCATAGAGGAAACTCATAAGGACGTGGGAATCGGTTGCTCTGTTTCCCACCGAATACAGAGGCTCCTTTGGTTCATCCGCAGTCAGCCCTCCCCTGGGCAGGTAAGAGTCGGCGCTGGCAGGCTTGCCTCTCCTTCCCTCCAGCTCCACGCCTTGGACCTCTCAATCTCAGCTCCTAGTGACCCAGATGCACACTGTCTGGCGTTCGAGGGCGTCCTTGCTCCTTAATGCAGCATCTAAGAGACAAAACCCTACACCTTGCTTTCCCACTGTGTTGTTCTGATGCTTAGGTACCTACAGTTCAATAACAACCACAGCCGAGCCACTGGGTAAGTTGGCTGAATTCAGTATTAGAATAAAAAGCATGGCATTGGAGGCCTGGGACATGATTCTGCCCCCATAGGCTTCATTTATTCCGTCATCTCCTCTCCGGGCTGAAGGTTCCAATTCCTTCCGCCCGCCCTCGATGGGGGCCGTTTCAGAATCTCTCTCCAGTCTGGTCACTGCGGAGACAGTGGAAACGCGGCTGTTTGCGAGCTCCCTCTCCCGTTATGCCATGGGAGGACAGAAAACACCAAATCTGGTCCTTAATAACAAAAGAATGGACTTTTTTTTTCTTTTCGTTGTTTTTTGTTGTGTTGTGTTGTTTTCCCCCTACCCAATGACCTATCAAGATTTTTTTTTATGTCACCTCTAGAAATTGGCTTCTGCCCCGCTCTGGTCCTGCGACCACCCGCAGCCCGCGTTCTGCCTCCCGCGGGTGCCGGTGGCCGCGGCGCTGGGGACACCAGGGGGCGCCGGCGTCGAGGATTCGGGGCCGTGCTGGCGGCCGCTGCGCCCTCTGTGCTCCAGCCCGGATCTGGGTTGGACGCGAGCAGCTGGTCTGCATAGCCTGGGCAGACGTTAGCCTGGGAAACGTGTCTGTCCCCGGAGCCTCTTTCTTTCTCGCCACATGGGCCATCGAAGGCTCCCCGTACCCAGAGCCTCCTCAGTCGGGGGCACAGGGGTGGGAGGGTAACGTGTGACAAATGACCGCGCGGGAGGCAGAGGAGGCTCCCGAGGGTGGGGCTGGCTTGCAAGCGCAAGGCGCTGCACTGGGGTGGGGGAAGTTAGCCACAGCTGGCGATAACTGGACGAAGTGGAATACGATCCGGCTGATTTTTCAATGTTTATTTTATTTTTTAAACTGCCCCTTGCAGAGCATTCGCTAATTCATAGGCGGCATGCCCACGGTAGCCAATTTTTCTTATCGTATAGTTTCATTAGGTGCTATTTTCATGGCTAGCTACACGGGATTAGAATTTCCATGTGCTTTACAAAAAGCAGGCAATTGTATGATTCCTATTTGTAGTCTTTTCCATGCCATAGGCACTGTTTTGAAACATCGTGTGTAGAATCCATTGTTACAAATGCAGCCAAATATAAAAACATCCTTGGAGAAGGAGGTCCCCACCTGGAAGTAAACTGCAGTGAACGACGGTGCATAGAATGCTTTGGAGTGAAATTCTCATCTGTTTGTTTGGATTGTATTTGGAATGTAGACAGCTACTTGCAGGTCTAGGGTCAAACCATTAGACAACACAGGAGAAAGAAGATGCTCCATTTTTTTTTTTAAAGCCACGCAGAATTCCAGACTGCCCTAAAATTTGGGGGAACAGCTCAAATATTAAGAGTAGAAAGCATAAATGCCGGTAAGCGCGAGTCCACGCTGCAGCTGGTAGGGATTGGTGGCTGCTGGCCTTGTGAGTTTTATTAAAACTACTGGCCGCAAAGCCAGCCTGTAGCCAAAATGTCCAGCAGAAACAAGCTGCCCAGCAACCTGCCGCAGTTCAGAATCTGATCAAGCGAGACCCACCAGCCTCCCTCTAGGACTTTCTACAGCAGTATAATCACTACAAATCCAATGTGGAGATTTTCAAAATGCAGCCAGATAAACCCAGCAAAGAACTAGCAGAGCTCGTGATGTTTATGGCACAGATGAGTCACTGCTACCCAGAGTATCTAAGTAATTTTCCTCAAGAAATGAAAGATCTTCTCTCCTGCAATTGTACCATATTGGATCCAGATCTTCAAATGACATTTTGGAAAGCTTTGATCTTGCTGAGAAATAAGAATCTCATCAATCCATCAAGCCTGCTAGAGTCCTCTTTGAACTTCTACTTTGCCATAAGCTTCTGAGAAAGACTTTATATACACATAATGTGACTGACATCAAGAATATAAATGCAGAACACAAGAACAATAAAGTGAATGTAATATTGCAAAATTTCATGTACACCATGTTAAGAGATAGCAATGCAACTGCAGCCAAGATGTCTCCAGATGTGATGATTGAACGCTAAAGAAGGAACATCTGGAATGATGCCAAAACTGTCAGTGTTATCACAACCGCATGTTTCTGTAAGGTCACCGAGATATTAGTTGCTGCTTTGACATTCTTTCTTGGGAAAGATGAAGATGAAAACAGAACAGTGACTCCGAATCTGAGGATGATGGACCAATGGCCGGAAACCTGCTAGTACAATACGCTACAGGGAAGAAAAGTTCGAAAAACAAGAAAATGTTGGAAAAGGCAATGAAAGTGCTCAAGAAACAAAAGAAGAAGAAAAAACCAGGGGTGTTTAACTTTTCAGCTGTTCACTTGATTCATGATCACCAAGATTTTGCAGAAAAACTACTAAAGCAGCTTGAGTGCTGCCAGGAGAGGTCTGAAGTGAAGATGCTCGTGAACCTCATCTCCAGATTGGTGGGAATTCAAGAGCTCTTCCCCTTCAATTTCTCTCCCTTTTTGCAAAGGTTTCTGCAGCCCCGCCAAAGAGAAGTAACAAAGATCCTTCTGTTCACCGCACAAGCCTCTCATCACCCCAGAGATTATTCAATCATTGCTCATGACTGTGGCCAACAATTTTGTTACCAACAAGAACTCTGGAGAAGTCATGACAGTAGGAATCAATGCTATAAAACAGATAACAGCTCAGTGTCCTCTGGCCATGAATGAAGAACTTCTCTAAGACCCGGCTCAGTATAAAACACACAAGGATAAGAATGTAATGATGTCTGCTAGAAGTTTGATTCAGCTCTTCTGAAGACTGAATCCTCAGGTGCTTCAGAAGAAATTCCGGGGTAAGCCTATAAGGCCTCCATAGAAGCAAGAGTACAAGAATATGGAGAAGGAGATGCTAAAGATTATATTCCAGGAGGAGAAGTTCTGGAAGTTGAGAAAGAAGAAAATACTGGACACGATGAAGATGGAAGGGAAAGTACCAGTCTCCATGAGGAGGAGGATGCCAACGGCAAATGGGTTGATGTGCAACACTCTTCCGATGAAGAACAGCTAGAAATTTCCGAGAAGCTGAACAGCATGACCGGGGAGGAGGAGAAGGGCGAAGCTGCAGCCATCAGCAACAGTCGAGCTCTAACTCAGGAAGACTTCCAGAAAATCCGCTTGGCCCAAATGAGAAAAGAACTTGACGCTGGCCCTGGGAAATCCCAGAAGAGGAAATATATTGAAATAGACAGTGACAAAGAGCCCAGGGGCAAATTACTTTCTCTTTGGGACACTGAATGCCTTCATTAAAAGCCAAAGTCTGATAAAGAGACAAGACTAGCGACTGCAATGGCTGGAAAGACAGATCGAAAAGAATTTGTGAGGAAGAAAACCAAAATGAATCCATTTTCCAGTTCAACAAATAAAGAGAAGAAAAAGCAGAAGAACTTTACGAGGATGCGATATAGCCATGTCCAGTTAAAAAGTAAGCGCTCCTTCCGAGAAAAACTGTTGGCACTGCGAGATGCATTTTTGAAAAAGAAAAAAAGAATGAAGTAACTTCCCAGCAAGTTTTTCCTTCCAAGAAGAATGCTAAGTTTGTGTCATTACTCTGAAAACTGGTAAATTAAGCGTGTTTGTTTACATGAAAAAGTCCAGAAGCACTGTATTGTGAAAACTGCTGAAAATGTAGCAGCCATTTGGTGTTTTTATTCCGGAGGTGGCTAATGGTGGTAATGTCAAAGTGTTTCATTTATCACTCATGCAAAGAAAGTATTGAGTGCCTATTAATTGTCACTGTAAATACAAAATCAGTGAGCCATAACCCCTTCACTCAAGGCATCGACAGCTTAGTTGTGGGGGTGGACACACATATGAGTATTTACAGTGCAGTGTAAATAGTCCTCTAGTAGCAGTAGGTCCACATTTCTATGAGATCACTGAGGCCTTATGGACTAACTCTGTAGGGATAGGAATTGTATATTCTCGTAAAACAAAGCAGGACAATGTTACAGAGTAAGAGGTTCTTACTGGTACATAGGTTTACCTGCTGAAAACAGGCCCCTGCTGTACAGATTTGGGGTACATAATATAGCTCTTTTAGTCAATCAAAAGATGTAAACGACCCCCTCTTTTTTTTTTTTTTGAATGCCATGTAAAGCCTTTTTGGTTAAGACTCCACTTTTAAAATTGCCGTAAGTATAAATAGTACCTTTGGAATGTATTTAGTTCATCATTTGAGCTGCCTTCATACTGGTTTCCTCAGCCTTCCTTCACCCTGTAATATTTTCAGCCCACTGTTTACCTTGTCTCAATAAAAAGTTTCTAATGCCAAATAGGAAAAAAAATAAAATAAAGAACAAATGCCTTGAGGAGAGGGGAACTCTGTGCAAGTCCTTTTGTGAACAAGTTGCTCTTTCTCATGGTTGTGGGGCCTGAGTTCCAATCCTGATTCTGTCACAGGAGATGAGGCTTACTGCAAAGCAACTTAACTCCGCTGGGCTGCAGCTTCCTCAGGTGTAGAACGAGGCAGTGGTATGAGACTATGAGATGAGCTTTACGGTCTCTTTCATGGTCTATGAAAAAAATCAGGTGAGGTCTCAAATGCATTGTGCATCTAAAACACCCATAGAAAAGGGGGTACATGAACATCAGTAAGCCATGAAATGAAAGACACTGGTGGGCTCTACTGTTAATTTTTCAACATCTTTCATGTCTGCCCCTCCTGCTAGCTGGTTTAGGGAGCAGTAGCCTAAGCAGGTATAGTCACAATCATTCTCCAGGGAGGATCCGGATTTGTGCATTTCATCGCTATAATTCTTTCCTCTTTCCATAGTTTCTGTTGGAAAGGCTCTTGCTTCAAAGGATAGCCTGGCACAGAGATTTGGGAATTATTTTTCTCAGAAGAGCACTTAAACCGTACTGCTAAGCCTAAGGGTGTTCACCCCTGAGGATCTGGAAGTAAGCAAGACTGCTGATTCACCATTAGTGGAGAAAAAGATCAAAGGTTCAGTGCCTTGAGGCTCAGGAACCTCCAGTTGCTGCATTGATTACACACCTAAGGACTGGCAGTCCTCAAGACCCCTGGTTGTTATTATCAGGAAATCAGACTTTTGTGCCCAGAGATCATAATGTCAATAATAAGAGCTCTACTGTCAGGCACTGTACTAGGTCCTTTGTATTATATTATCTCAGACAAAGATCTTAGGAAGTTAGCAACTACAGCCCTTATTTTATAGATGAGGATACTGAGGCTCAGATTTTTTTTTTCTATTGCTGCTGCACAAATTAAGAGACTTAAATATTTTTTAAAAAGCATATGATATTGCATCACAGTGCCACAACTGAACCCCAATTCTCTCTAGATCCCTACAGAAGAATAACAGTTGTCAAAAATAAATCTTTAAAAGCCCCACCATTATGGACGATGCATACCCAGCCGATCATGTGTGTGTGTGTGTGTGTGTGTATGTGTGTGTGTGTGTGTATGTGTATGTGCGCATGCGTGTGCATGAAATTTTTGCTTCATCCCAACCAGACTGATGGTGCTTTCATCAGATGGACCCAGGAGCAGAGACCAGGGGCTTTAGTGTAGCAGCAAGAATCTGCCTCATTTCCTGCCTAGGGGGAGGCCACATTGCTAAAGAGAGCCAGTGACATCTAGGGAGTTTTAGGAAATTCACCAGACAATGAAAGTGGAAAGGACAGTGTTTAGAAGTCCTTCACTCTTCCAAAATGCAAGCACAGTGAGGAAAAGTTATTAAACCTGAATTGTGGGCGGAATAGGAAAAGCAAGGCCTTCTTTTCCAAGTTCATTGGTTGTGAATGAAATGAGCTTACATTTTACCGTGGGTTTTCCTTCCCTTATGAAGAACAGAACCCAGGTTCCTTGGGCACCTTAGGGATCAATGTCTCCCATCTTGAAGTCTTTGGTGATTTCATCAGTGACTTTGCATAGACAGTGAACTCTCCCTTGCTTAGTGCTTGGAGTTTCTAAAATCAGCCTTTTCTGGGATCTGCTGGGGATCCATGGAAGGAATTGGTTTAGTGGCACTTTCTAAACCACCTGGACTTGGAGGCGGCTCTCATACATGGGATCATGCCCTTTGGAGGGATCTTTTTCTGTGCTTCTCCAGAAGGAAGATGTTCTTTAAGGGATGGTGCATCTTTGGAATATGAAGTTGAATAACCAACCCAGAAGGTGAAGGTGGAGTCATTTAGTCAGGGATCTTTGCCTGTACCAGGCAAAGCACAGTGCCTGGTACCTAGAAAGAGCTCAACCAATGTCAGCTATAATTATTGTTCCCACTGTGTATTTACATAGAGAAGTTCTAGAATCTTTAGATACATTTACATTAAAATGTCATCTATAGGTATTAACTCTTATTTTTTCTTTTTTAGCAACAGTGGTAGTTCATAGAGGTTAAGTTAAAAACTGGAATCAAGTTTTTATGAACTCCTAGTCCAGTGCTCTTTTCACTATATCAAACATCTCAGTTACAATTAGGATAAATGTGTGTGTGTGTGTGTATCCATGTATATATATATACACATACATACATATATCCTTTGCAGATAATCAAGCATGACTTCCCACTTTTTATTAATTAAGAAATGATTCAATGTTTCCTGTGCTCAGAGTGTCTTACCTTTGGGAGTCTATATTTTTCTCTGAGATGAACTCTGAGGCATGCCCTCTCTGCCTTTTTCTGTGTAAATGCAGCATCTCTTTCCATCCTAAAAGTTAAAGAATAAAGGATCAGAAGGATACAGAGAGATAAGGACATTCCCACCTGTTGGATACAATGAGCTCTAAATTTCTTTTCAAAGAATCAGTATGTCAGTATGTTCAGTTCTTTGTTCTCTATTTTAAAGTTTAACTTCCCTGTAGTTTCAGTAAACAGCCTTTTCCACCAGTTCTAGCCAGTAGTTCACATCTTTTCCACAGTCATCTGTTCTGTCCTGACTCACCCTGATCACCTGCTTTGACCTAAGTCACCCCTAATTACCTGCTCTAAGTCACCTTTAGTTACCTGTTCTGTAACTATCCTTCCCACCAAGCTGCTCACCCCACCACTCTGGCTAATACTCCTGCTCCCTTAAAAATAGCCAGTCAGAATTACCTTAGACTGTGTAGCCCAACCCTAGCCAATAGAAAAACGACACAGCAGTAAACGCTACATGCGTCAAGGATAAGAACCCTCACCATTGCTCCATCTGTGAGATGCACCTTTCTACAGAAATAAGTTGCCTTGTTGAGAAAATTTATATTCAAGTGCTACTTCTTTGCAGCACCAAAAATTTCTATATAACACTACCCGTGCTCAGAGCCAGACACTGGGTTACACCTTCTGAGATTCCACTGCCAGCAGCCATCTGGGAAATATGAGATATTTCTTTTCTAGGTCCCCAAACATCTGCCTCTCTGTTTGTCACTCTGCTGTCATAACTCTCAGTATATACCCCAAAGTCCCAAAGACAATTTGGTCCTAGGAATCTGTTTATGAAGTGAACCCTGAGAGAGACAGGGTGATTATTCTTAACGTGAATTTACCCATGGACTGTTCAGCCAAGGACCATAAGCCTCAGAATCACCTGGTGCACTTATGACAAATGCAGCTTCCTGGGCCTGATCCTAGCCCTGCTGCATCAGAATCCCTGGGTACAGGGGAGGGGAAGCTACATTTTTAGCAAGCTCCCCGAGTGATTCTTACACAAACTAAAATAGAGCCATAGTGTCCAGAACCAGGCAGTTCTTTGAAAACCATTGGTGTTGAGGGATATAATATAAACCTGTCTCCCTTCATTGTTATCCCCTCCAGATCCCAATTTAGGCACGGTATTTCCTTCATGGTTTGGAAGGAGGTAGCCCCAAACCAGGTAGGGTATGTTTCCAGAATGCCAGACTGGGGTCCTGCTCTATGGATGATCTAATTGGACATGATTATGCGATTGGAAATGGACGTTCTTGCTAATGATGATCCAGACAAAAGCAGATGCCTTTGGGGATGTCTGCAAAGCTCACAAGCACCAATACCCTTCCCTGCTGCCCACAGAAGTGCTGCATTTATATCCATGGCCCTGCCCTCTGGCTATATTGGGTTAGGCCAAGCTCAGTAAATGAAATCTCCTTTGAAAATTTGGGATTGGTACTAAGCATGACAGATACTTACAGTGTGGCTGGCACTATCACAGATGAACTTGGTAGCCATTGGCTGTCATTTTCCACTAACCATGTAGTCTGGTTGCTGAGGACGAGCAAAGCAGCCATGCCCAGATAGAAGCAACGGCAAGAGACAGGGACGGAGTGTTCGCGGCCTCTCAATAGCCTCTGCTTCCTGGGTCAGGCCCAGGTGAGGCCTGATGGGAATTGCACTCATGGATACCTCGTGAACTATCATTGAATAAAGGTTTATCTGTTTAAAACAAATCCCGTTTTCATTTTCAGGTGAAAACTGGTTTCTACGTCTTGACTCTGAGGTGGGAAATCATCTTAACCATTACACAAAAAACTGAGTGTTAAGCAAGGATCTGCAGCAAACAATTAGGTTAAACTACTGATCACAGGCACTGGGCTCAGGTGCTCTTTCAACTCATTTTCATCCACAGAATCTCAGGTCTGGAACGGGCATGAGAGAGCATCAGGTTGAACCTTCTAGTTTTGGAGATGGACAGCGAATAAAGTGACTTGTCCAGGAGATTACCGACCTGTGGCACAGGCAAGCAGCAGACCTTTTCTCCCCACATTTTATTATAAAAACTTCCAAACATACAGAAAAGTTGAAAGAATTTTGGTATCAAATCCAGCTAGATTCTATAATTTGCATCTCACTGTATGTTTTCTCACATCTATTCCTCTATCCACTTTTTACTTTTTGATACATTTCAAAGTTGCAGAGATCAATGAACACTTTCCCACAAACCCTTAAATATACATATCATTAACTAGCGTGATGTGTTTGTTTACAGTTTCTCTTCTTGTGAAGCAAAATTTGTATCCAATACAATGCACAAAACTCTTAAGCACACCATTCAATGATACCCCAAAATGCACACACCTGTGTAACCCAACACCCTCTCAAGATAGAAAAACATTACTCTTACCTGGGAAAATTCCCCCAACCCCGTTCCTGATCAAAGCCTACCCCCTAGCCCTAGAGGCAACCACCATGCCTTTTCTACCACAGATTGGTTTTGCCTGTCCCAGAACTTCATAAAAATGGAACCATACAGTTCATCTTTGTGTAAGGCTTCTTTCACTCATCATAAAATACTTTTGACATTTATCCATATTGTTTTCTGTATTAGTAGTTGGTTCCTTTTCATTGCTGAGTAGTAAGTATTCTATTGTGTGTACAAATACAATCACGGTTCGTCTAGTCATTCTTCTGTTAATAAACACCTGAATCGTTTCCCATTTGGGTCTACAGTGAGTAAAGCTGCTATGAATATTATTCTAGATTTTTTTCTGTGGACAAATATTTAAATTTCTACTAGGTAAATAGGCATGGAATTTGCTGGGTTCTAGTGTAACTTACTGGGATATGTTTAGTTTTATAAGAAACAGCAAGACCTATCTCCAAAGTGTTTGTACTAGTTTATGTCTCAACAATTGAAACAAGAGTTCTAGTGGTTTCACATTTTGGTCGACATCTAATATTTTTGGTCTTTTTGATTTTAGCCATTCTGGTATTTATGGAGAGGTACTTTGCTGTGATTTTAATCTTTTCCATTTTCAAGACAATTAATTAGGCAGCTTTTTGTATAGTTTCAAGTAGGATTTTCATGTCCTAATTGGCCATGTATCTATCTTTCTAAGGTATTTGTTCAAATCTTTTGCCCATTTTTTTTTTTGCTTTTATTATTGAGTTATAGGAGTTCTTCGTGTTTCCTAGATTCCAGTCCTTTTGGATATGTTTTCCAAATATATTATCTCAGTCTGGCTTGCTCATTTATTTTCTTTATGGCATCTTTTGACGTATAAAAGTTTTAAACTTAGAGTTGAATTGATCATTTAATAATTTTATGGTCATTGATATCACCATTGCCAATCTGGGTCATGATAAAGAAACCTTCACCTACTTTCAAGTTGCAAAGATAGTCTCCTACTTTTTTTTCTAAAGGCTTTATAATTTTGGCTTTTGTGTTTATGTGTATGATGCATAGCAAATTAATTTTCACGTATAGTGTTAAGTAGGGGTAAAAGCTCAGTGTTTTTTCATTGTTTAGCACCATTTGTTAGAAAGATTTTCCATTCCCGATCTGATTATTTTGGGGCTTTTGCTGAAAATCAAATAACTATAAACCCCATTGATCCATTTGTTGGATCAATGCCACGCAGAGTTAGATTTCAGTCCTCCAGAGCCAGTCTACAAATCACGCAGAAAACCGGATGCTCCGTTTACCATCACGTGCAGCTAGCTAGTCTCCCCGTTACCAAGTGAAGTGTAAATTTTTGCAGAAGAAAACCTAGGTCTTTCATTTCAGTATATTCCTCACAGTGCTATGCTTATACTTGGGGTCCAAACAATTACTGAATAAAACAAAGGTCAGAGTCAAGTTACAAATGGTATTGTAGAACTGCTGAACCATAACTAAGGCAAAGAAACATTTTAATATAATAGAGAAAATGGAGGGATAAATGACTATTGTTTTATTTCCTTTCCAGATTGTCTATTTATGATTAGACCTCTTTCAGTACTAATGTAACCAGTAACACGCACACACACACACACACACACACACACACACACACACAAATTGAACACAGACAGAAAATAAAAATGAATGTGCATTGTTAAATAGAGTGCATTGCTAAATAGTTTTTTGTTTATACATCGTATAGTCTATGTCCCCAGTTCCTAAAATAATGAGGATGGGTTTGGGAGGCTTTTATTTGTTAACATGAATTTTAATTATTTATATATACTATACTGTTTGTAGCTACCCCTGTGTTTATCTTGTGATGAATTATTTTTAATGCTTACTACATGTTGCATTCTAGGTGATGAAACTCTTGAAAACTCAAATAATGGACTGAAGAATCATCCTACTTTATCACAGGGAAGCTGACTGCCCCATTGTCCTGCCACTGTTTCTTAAATTGAGTGACTACATAAATATATAATATTCTCGCACACACATACACAAAAAACTGAGTAGCTGACAACTCAGTCTACTGATTGACTGTACAATTTGGTCATTTTGAGCTTTGATCTGTCCAGATATAAAATTAAGGAAAACTAGGACATTAGTTAATCAGATAGATGCCTTATCTGCAATCGGATCTACTGCTTGGACATATTAAATATTTCACATGATCACAGCTGTAGTCTACACTTCTGACTGTTTTCATTAGCCTACTTGATCTGAGAATGTTTGCTGCTGATGTTTGTGTTCCAGTCTTCATCACACAGTACTTATTCTGCTTTGACAGCTTTTTGTTCTTTTACACGCCATAGGTAAAATCAGCCAGTATTCAAGGAATGCTGCTTCTTTTGCCCAAGTCTTACCACCATGATCATTTTTGCTAGTTGCATTGACTTTTAAAAAAACTGACTTTAATTTACTGCAGAGCCAAGCATAATGTATTCTAGGTAGTTTATAAGCCATGATTTCTTTCAGAACAATACAATAGACAAGGTTTCCACTAAACATAGTCTTTGTACTTTCTTTGTTTCCTACAGGTCATTAACCTTTTCACCTATAATCATCTTAGCGATAGGACTTAGGCAACTATTATGTAATTGATCATTAGCAAAAGAGCCCTGGTGGCAAAAAAAGAAATACTTTTCTTTTGAAACATATAATAAACATTTAACCCCTAGAATGATGTTTCATTTCTTAGTTGATTATTAAAAGACTATTAATTCTACCTTAAACATTTAAAAATTACACAGAGATTACATTTATTTTAGAATCAGTCTTTAAGTGGTGAAAAGTTGTTGGTGATATTCACATTCTCTAATACCCAACTAAAATGTTGCTTATATTTTATTTTTGTCATATTTTATATAACCAGGAGAATGCCTTTTTTTTGGCAGAAGGTGGCTGAAGTTTTTAGGGGTGAAGTATCATGACATCTGTCATTTACTTTAAAAACTATTATCTAGCATCTCTCTATTTAGTCTATAAGCAAATGTAGCAAAATGTAAGCTGTTGTCTTTATGTCATAGGATATATGGGTATTCATTCTACTCTTCTACTTTTCTGTATGTTTAGAATTTCCATATTAAATAGTCCACAAATCTATTCGTAGTCTTTGATAAGCCAAGTCTCATGACATAATTGTCACGCTATGCTCTCTGGGCCTATTTTTTTTTTTTTTTTTTTTTTTTTGCACATGTAAGATCAAGTAAGCAGCACACTATGTTTGTGTAGGCTCTTTTCTGGGTATAAGGTCTGAATTCTTACAATTTGAAGACTTTCTACTTGCTAGGAGGATCAATTTTAGAAAGACCGTAAAGATAATTAAACCCACCGCTTTTCATCTAAATAATGAAATTGAGGTCAATCAAAACATGCCTAGACCAGAAAGTGTTAAGCTGCATTAAGAACAACATATAGATGCATTTATTATTGTTCATTTCCATTCATACATGTAGGACATAGAACATAGTCGCTGCTGATGTTAGGGAACTGTTTACTTTAGAAGAACCACCTTTCCTCTGGTTAGAGGTGAACGGCAAAAGGAAAGGCATCTTAAAAAGCAAAGAGAAATAAACTGGGGAACTGAAGAAGGTGTGGCCAGAATGAATTTCCTTTGCTTTTTAAGGGAAAGGAAGCAGCATGTACTCACTTCTCCTCAATCATTTGCTTTTGATATTCCTCATACTCCTCTCTAGTCATCCCATGAGCTGCTGCAGGATCAGATGTACCTCCTTCTTCTTTTTTTTCTTCAGACCCACCACCAAATCCTAAATTCTTTACCTGGTTACTTATCATACTTTTCATAAGGAAAGCCATTTTCTCTGCCCCAGAAAAATAAAACCAAAATTCAGACAAAAGCTGAAAAACAAATCCAAACAAACCCAAGAGAAAACCTCCAAATATTCTCAATGACAGCAGTACATTTAAGAGCAAAGGACTTTGTATAGCCTCATCTATTCAAGGGCATGCTGATAGAGAAGAGTGGTTTGTCGGCCGTAAGCTGGATTAAAGTGGTGAACTCCTTAATATATACAGGCAGATGGTTCAGATTACTAAAGCATACAATCAGAGGCTACTGCCTACCTTCTGAATTAATACACTCAGCTAATTTCACAGGAAAAAGAAACCCCTACATCATCTACACTTCTCCCTACTCTTTTCTAAATTTTTAATTATAAGCACAGCAGGGCTTCATCAAGAGTCCTATTCCAATTAAATTAATCAGAGCTGACTGATTATATAGCTGTTGTGGAATTTCCAAATTCCAGCCCTTGAGCACAACATCCTGTTGAAAAACTGAGTCCAATGAGACTCAAAACCCAGAATGCTTCATTAAACAAAAATAATCCTTTTGATCTATCATTTTATCTCATTGGACTTTAAGTGCTATGTAAGGATTTGCTTTTTAGTTTGCTTGAATTTGGTTTGCTTCAACAGTTACTGTGTCCCACACGTAAACACACAACTGACAAATGCTAAGACACAGACAGCAGGTCCTTGGTTTACATCTAGAAGATTACCTTAGACTTCTCCTGCACGGAAATGTTACTTGTCTGCATGGAAATCGTGTGCTTGACACTTCAAGGCTCTGAGGCAGAAGGTAAGACCATTCATTGTGTGAGTCAAATCATCAATATGTAAGGGTCACTCTTTTCCTCTTGCATAAACAGTCCACTTCCTGGGTGCTCTAGTTAAGCTTGCTGGTGTACTTGGATGAAACTGACAATGTTTTGTATCACAGCAGATTCTCTATGGCTGTGGTTTTCTTCAGGTCAAGGGAAGAATTGAGTATGGCTAAGACTTTAATCTATGCTAGTATCTTTCTAATTAAAGCACGCCAAAGGGGGTGGGGTGGGAAGGAAGAGATGTAACCCAGTGTTATTTTATCTGAAGGCATGAGTCCTCTCAGAAAAGAGGTGATTATCTCTCTGATCATATAAAATTATACAATCTGGATTCTTGCCTAAAATGCTTACTTTATATATTTTAACGTCTGCTTTCCCTTTTATTAATCTATTCTAAAATGCTGCTAAAATGGCCTTGATATGAAAGGCTAAAAAAGATAATTTAGGCTGAAATATAAGCTGTACTCAGAGCTCCGATGAGAATGTACACGAATAGTGAGCTCCACTTTCACTTTTAGATGGGTTGCTTGGAACTTAACACGTTCACACCGTTATCTCTAAATTACCATTTATAATAAACTATGTTGCACATCCATTGAGGAATGTTACTAATTAATGTTGTCTCATAGAACTTTTCAGACCATAAAATAAAAGCCACAGCCTTGTGTTTCTAGCTGTTCTGTCTACTTTTTATTATAAGTAATTATTTGTTTCTATTCTGTCTACATTTTATCATAAGTAATTATTTAGACTTATTATAAAATCTATTCTAAAAATTCCATTTTATGAGGAATTAGGAAATATTATTAACAGTGAAGGTGTCAATTCTAAACCCCAGCGCCCAAGTGTAAAGGAGTGTCTCCCTGTCTAGTCCTTTTCTGAATCTATGTTTGTGTGGAGGGGTTAGAAGGAGGGGGTGTCTCGCATTATGGGGACTCTTAGGTGGTAGCTACACCAGTGTGGCCACAAAAGGCCTCCTGATAGTATTTTATGAAATCAAATATATTTTATTTCATAAAACAAAGCACATATCATTTCCTCAACAGGTAATTCCATTGAGAATGAGGTCATGACTTAAAACACCTTTTATTCCTTGATTTATTACATGGCCTTTGCCCTTAGACATCCAGGAGCTACTAGCTGCTGTGTATAGATTTTCTTTTTATGAGACAGCCTCACTGTCTCGCTCTGTCGTCCAGGCTGTAGCACAGGGGCAGGACCACAGCTGACTGTAACCCCCGCCTCCCAGGTTAGCCTTCTGAGTAGCTGGGATTGCAGGTGTGCACCACCACACCCGGCTATTCTTTGTATTTTTGGTAGAGACAGGGTTTTGCCATATTGGCCAGCCTGGTCTTGAACTCCTGACCTCAAGCAATCTGCCTGCCTCAGCCTCTCAAAGCGCTGGGATTATAAGTGTGAGCCACCACCCCTGGCTATAGAATCTTGTAGAAATGGCGGTAGAATCTTCCATTCCTTCATATGCGGGAAGTAAATGCCCTGGATTCATGACTGGAACCTCTAGGTGTCCCCATCCCATGGCTCCCAACTGTCTTGCACAGAATCTCCACTCCTCGCTGTGGCCTGCAAGGCCATGCAAGATCGCCTACTGCCTGGCTGCCAGCCTCCTCAGCCGCACTCCCTTTGCTCATTCTGTTCTAATCACATTCACGTCCTCATTTTCCTTTAAACCAAGCTTGCTCCCACCTGTGTCCTCCTGGAACCTCCTGGCCTGTATTACGCTCCCATATCTCCAGGTGGCTCACCTTTGCTTAATTCAGGCTTCTGTTCACATTTACCTTCCTAGAGGGACTTCCCCGGCCATCCTGACACCCTGCCTCCGCTACTCCACCTTTTAATCCTCTGTCTTATTCTGTTTTTCTTCATGGCACTGCACTCTATTTGAAGTTGTATTTTCATTGATTTAGTTGTTTCCTTTCCACCTACTCCATTGGAATGTAAGCTCCATGACAGAGACCAGTGCAATTTTGTTCACCTTTGCATCCCCATCTCTGAGATCATGCTTGGTGCATAGTAAGTGGTCAAAAAAAATCCTAGGGAAAACAATGAATGAATGATTGCCACTAGATCTAATGGCTTATTTTTGAGCAATTCGCCTTCAATGAAAGTAATCAAGATACTACCTGGGATGATGGAGGCACTTGGAGAGTTATCTTCAGGCAGAAGTGAGGCAGGAGAATAAGGTCTGGAGGCAGGAACCTAAGGCCAATTCATGCCGACTTCCTAGAACTAAATTAAAAGGAAAACCACACCTTTCCACACCCAAGTAACAAAAGGACTGGAGGCTACTCCCTTACTTCCTTTGCGACTCTCCGCTCCCCCGGAACAGATTATGTGCGGAAAATTGAAAGTACCTGTGATTGGTTGCTTTCTGCAACCAATCAGACATTTCCATAGGGGTGTAACTTTGTAACTTCACTTTAGCCTCTGATTGGTTGCTTTCCACAACCAATCAGATGCCTGCATAGGGTATAAATTTGAAACTTCACTTCAGTCAACCAATCAAATTGATTGCATACTACTTCATTTACATAGGGTGTACACTAAGTAACTAATGGGAAACCTCTAGAGGATATTTAAACCCCAGAAAATTTGGTAAAGGGGCTCTTGAGCCCCCATACTGGGGCCACTCCCAGTCTGTGGAGTCTACTTTTGTTTTGAATAAATCTCTGCTTTTGTTGCTTTATTCTTTCCTTGCTTTGTTTATGCATTTTGTCCAATTCTTTGTTCAAAATGCCAAGAACTTGGACACCTTAACAGAAGTAGCATCTTAGCACTTACAAATCCACACCATCATGGTTGCTGCCTTCTTAGCCAGCTCCCAGGATCAAGACTACTAGCCATAGTTTTTAAAATCATGCCTCCTTCTGATTTAATGGACCACTTTTGTAAACACTGATTGGTTGTGACCTACTCAACTTGAAAAATTTGATGTATCTGACCCAAAGAATTTACTAGAGAAGCAATAATCCCATTAGTGGAATTACATTTTAGAAAGAGATCACATTCAAACAGCATAAATCCATTTAGGTCCTTCACCTGGGATTTTTCTTTTCACATCAAACGCCTAGTTTTGCTCCTGTAATTAAAGCTGGCTAGTGGTATCATTTCTTTTTTGACCTTCCCCAAGGAAATCATGGTGATTAGGTTGTCCTGTCTCAGTCATTATATCCTCTTAGCAGGTGACACAACAACATTTCATGGGTAGCCATGCAGCTAAACTTCTGGGCTCTTGACGGTCAGCAGAACTGGAAGAAAAAAAAGGTTAGCAAGTGCCAAGGCATGTGTCACCACACTTGGCTAATTGGTTAAATGTAGAGATGACCTAAAGATGAGATTCACTGGGATTGACTTTCAACCTCTATTCTAACTGGGAAAAAGAGGTAATATAAAAAGAGGGAAAAATCTTGGGAAATAGATGGACATTATGGAAACCATAAAGCAAATTAAATATGTAATCCTAATCCTAATAACTGCCTACTGGAGACATTTTAGTGCTTTATGTTTTACCTAATAGAGTGTCATGCACATCACAAACACTTAATACACATTTAATGAACTGTATTGAAATGCCAGGCCAAATAGCATGTTTCTTTTCATTTCTATAGGATTGGTTAATATTCTTGTAGATACAAACTCAGGCTATATAGTAGCTGTGCAAAAAAATTTCCCAATCATGACAGTATGGTTTTCATTGAGCTGCAGTACCTAAGAGTCTCTTCAGTACTACTTTGGACTGTTGTTTTCTGATAGGTTGTGAGACCATTTGTGACTCTGTGATACTCAAAGCATCTCAGTCCTTTGTCTCCCCAAGTGACCATTTTAGGCAATGTATCCCAGGCTGATTCTTTTGCTTCCCAGAAATATTCCACAATGTTATACCGACCGTTTCAAAATCTTGTGTGTGTGTGTGTGTGTGTGTGTGTGTGAGAGAGAGACAGGGTCTCACTCTGTCACCCAACCTGGAGTGCATAATCATGGCTCACTATAGCCTCAACCTCCTGGGCTCAAGCGATCTTCCTGCCTCAGCCTCCTGAGTAGCTGAGACTGCAGGCATGTACCATCACACTTGGCTAATTTTTTTTTTTTTTTTTTTTTTTTTTTGTAGCGATGAGGTCTCGCTATGCTGCCTAGGTGGTCTCAAACTTGTGGGCTTGAGTGATCCTCCCACCTTGGCCTTCCAAAGCTGGGATTACAGGTGTGAACCACCACACGTGGCCCCTAAAGTATTTATTTTGCCAACACTGTGTGACTGGTCTATTTCAGTTTGCAGACATCACTTTTTGGTGAGGTAATGACTGTATTCCATTCTGTATCTTCTCTACCACAGAACTTCCATGCTGGTAGACTGCTGAGTTGGTAGGCAATTCAGTGGTTGTTATTCCCTAACAGGACATACTGGCTTCCATGATCTGGTTGTGAATTGCCATGCTGGTTCTACATGGAAGGAAAAGATGGACAGGGAACCAAAGATTAATTTACTAACTTATTGTTTACACAGTGGGCTGACCAGTTTGAGCTATGTTCATGCTTGGAATTTGGGTATATTTGGCAAATTGTAACATCCGTGGCGTGGGTAGCAGTAAGTCTATTTGCATTAAGTACTAAGGAGGTTCTTAGGAGAGACTCAGCCAGAGCAGACACAGTAAGCTTGTCTCAGTTACAAAGACTTAGTTCTCAGAGGCATGAGTAATTCCAGTAGTGTCTTTCACTCAGGTTCATCTGTCAAGGCTCATAAACCCATTAGGACTATTTCCCGAAGATGGACCTTTAATTAAATAGTAACAGCCATTCTCACTGAGCACTCTGACACCGGGACCCATGCATCACTGCTTTAGTACTTTCTTAACAGAAAGTAATATGCAGGCGGGAGACAGTCATTCTTCTCCATTTGGCCACAAACTACCCATGATGGTTAATTTTACATGCCAACTTGACTGGGCCACAGGACGCCAAGATTATCTGGTTAAACATTGTTTCTGGTGTGCCTGTGAGGCTGTTCATGGAAGAGATTTGCATTTCAATTGGCCGACTGAGGACAGCAGATGTTCCTCCTCAGTGTGGGCGGGCCTCACCTAATCTGTGAGGGCCTGAAGAGAACAAAAAGCCAGAGGACAGCTGGATTTGCTGTTAGGGCTGGGAACACTGGTCCTCCTCTGCCCATGGTATCAGGGTCTTCAGGCCTTCAGGCTCAGATGGACTCTACACCATCGGCTCTGGCTTTCAGGCCTATGGCTACACAACTGGCTTTTCTGGGTCTCCAGCTTGCAGATGGCAGATCATGGGACTTTTCGGCCTCCATAATCATGCGAGCCATACCTTATTTTATATGTATATGTATATGTGCATATGTAGGTGTATGTCTATGTATTTAAAGGTTTCTCTGAAGAACCTAATACATCACCCCAATACTGGCTCCTGGAAGCCTCCACTGCTTCTGTGGGCAATGGCAGTCATGAGGGTGCCTGATCCAGATGGCAGAAGTGGCTGCAGTGTCTGGCAGGAGAGTGAAACCTTCCCCTGACTAGCAGCGGGGCCTGTGTGCCTGATGGAACATGGTGGAAATGGTGTCACTGCTGGGCTGATATGGCAGAAATGGCAGATCCAGAAGAAAGAGTAGTTAATGGCCAACACAGGGGATGATGCTATCAGGAGGAACAGAGAAGAGAAAGAGCAAATGCCATATGGAGGCTGACCAGGCAGCTTTTGGACTTAACTTGTGAGGATCTGAGAAACGGAATGGGACCCAGCACTGCTGAGGACGGTTTCCCTTTTTTCTTAATAACTCATGAGCGTAGAAAAAGAGCCAAAAATCCTGTGTTGTACCATTCTGGGTTAGTTCTCTCTTCTGATTTTCAGATGGATAGAATAACAATAGCTCACATTTGTTGAGGACAGGCATCTTGTTCCTCAGCTCTATTCATGGTCCTCTGTTACCTCAATTATCACCCCATTTAAGAGAAAAAATTGAGGCATGGCTCTGCCCTGACTACAAGCCTATGTTGCCTTCTGGCCACTTTTACTTGGCTAGTTATATCAAAATCTATGTCCCAAATGGAACTCAACCTCTTCTTCCCTTGTCTTCAATTCCCAGCCTTTTTCTCTTGTTCCCCGTCTTAGAACACCTTCCATCCGATTCCACAAGCCAGAAACAGAGTATCATCTTACGTTCTTCCTTCTCAGTCACTCCCCACTTCAAATAGTCATTGGATGCTTGCTATGGCCTGAATGTTTGCATTTGTCCCAAAACTCCTATGTTGAAATTCTAACCCCCAAGGTGGGACTACTAAGAGGTGGGACCTTTTGTAGGTGACTAGGTCATGAGGGGAGAGTCCTGATCTTTGATTTCCGAGTCTTCCAGAACAATGTGCAATAAATTTGTTTTTTATAAGCCACCCCATTTACGGTATTTTGTTAAGAGTAGCCCAAACGAACTCTAATTGTCCAATGCTACTATTTATAGAATTTTGGCCTTTCAGGCCACCATTTTTCACTGGGAACACTGCGGCTGGTCTCTGTCTAAGGTCTCCTTTCTCTAATCCGTTCTCCATGAAGCAATCAGAGACTGCAGTGTTTGAAATGCAAGTATTGCCTTTCTGCTTAAGACTTTCATGACCTTCCATTACTCTCTGGATGAAGTCCAAGCTCCTTTACAGAGCCTTGGGATCTGGCCTCTGAATATCCCACTCAACCATCATTTTCCCCAGCATAGCAGAATAGCTTACAGGTTCTCACATATACTACACTATTTCTCAGCTCTATGCTTTTGTTCATGTTATTTTGTCTGTGTGGAATTAAGTTCTCTTCCAGTTCCCCTTGCACTACACATACTTTCACACATGGCTCAGATAACATCTTCTGTGGGAAGCTTCTCCAACCTACCACCCTGCCTTAGACTCAAATACATGTGTGCATCAATTCTGAAAAATTCTTAGCTATTTCCCCTTTGAACAGTTCCTCATCATGACTCAAACTATTCCTTCTAGAACTCCTGCTAGATGTATGTTGTACCTTTTCACTGATTACCAATTTATTGCATTTTTCACGATTTTAATATCTGTGTTGCACTCTCAATAATTTGCTCAGATTTTTTTTTTTTTTGAGATGGGAGTCTCACTCTGTTGCCCAGGCTGGAGCACAGTGGCGCGATCTCGGTTTACTGCAGCCTCTGCCTCCCAGATTCAAGCAATTCTCCTGCCTCAGCCTCCTGAGTAGCTGGGACTACAGGAGCGTGCTGCCACGCCTGGCTAATTTTTTGTATTTTTAGTAGAGATGGGGTTTCACAATATTGGCCAGGCTGGTCTTGAACTCCTGACCTCGTGATCCACCCGCCTCAGCCTCCCAAAGTGCTGGGATTACAGGCATGAGCCACTGTACCCGGCAGATCTATCTTCTAATTCAATAATTCTTTTGAGCTTCATCCAATCTGATATCCAAATTTGATCCCCACCTCCCATACTGAAGTTGTGTTTTGGGTGGGTCTTTGGAACTCCAGCTGTCTTATTTTTCAGTGTTTCATTCCTTCCTCATGATTACCAGTCTTTTCATAAACTCTTCAGTATTTTTAAAGTCATTTCAAATATACATATTTGTCCTCTTCCAACTGTTCTATTATCTGATTCTTGGAGGTGCCAAGTTTCACTATTGTGGCTACTGTCACTCTTTCATATTTTTCTGGTTTGGTTTATAATTTTTAAAGTTCATTTAAGACTGGCTGTCCTATGGTTGTCTAATGTACTTTTGTTGTGGAATTACTGCTAATGAGTGGTTGTTTTACCTTCCAGATCTTCCCAGACTAGAACCAATTTATACATTGTTTTTGACTTAGAGAATTCCACACCATGTAGGTAAAGCATACACCTGAGGCTTCAATTTCTTAACAAGAAATGTCCCCTCACGCAGAGCTCTAGGGAGAGAAGCTTCCTATGCTTTCTCTGAGCTGTTGTGGTGGGTGTAAGAGGTCCTTTCAGCCCATTTCCACAAAGGAGCAGCTCTTACGGGGTCCTCACTTTATCCAAGTATCTCAGTCCGAGCCCCTGGGTTTTCCAGGCCTAAAGCCGTGTCCTCAATGCCACAAATGAACATAACTTTCAATGATAGTATTCTAGGGCCTACATATAGTCTAGTGTCTGCCACTCTCTGCTACCTGTAAGCTCCCAGATCATGTTTTAGTTTCTGATTTCTTTCAAACCCATCTATGTACTTAAATCTTTTATTTTATTCAGCATTTGTTTTTGCCAATTAGTCTACCATTTTTTGAAGCCTCCTTATAAAGAGTCTTTTATTACATTTGTAACCATGATGTATTGTAAGGAAACTGAAGGTCACCTCCAGTAAGTGACAGAGCCGAGATTCAAACCTAGACTTGTCTAACCTCAAAGCCCTACTCTTTTATTTTTATACCACGTTAACTCTCAGAATTGGAATTACTTGGTTAAATGGTATTTGCCAAAAAGATTAAAATATTTTTTAAACTACCACTAATTAGTAATGACTAGGACTTCCAGCTTAACTACACTTTTGCCATCATTTGGTTATTAAAGGTAAAAACATCAAATACATTGTTTTAATTAATTTGTATCTTTCATTACCAGAAACGGTAAACAGTTATCCATGACCATTTCTGTATTCTCATGCCATGCTTCTATGTACTCCTTCTGCAGGCAGCAGGCCACCTAGGGCATAGCCCAAAGCATGTGATAAATGAAATACTATCATACAGGGCCTGTCTGGAAAACAAATGGCAAATTATTATCCACAATCAACGAAGGAAAAAGCAAATTTACTAAAATATTTCTTTATTTGAATAGGGTCAATGCCATTTCTTGAATTCCAGCTAGCATCAAATAACAATTGGGAAAAAAACTTGACAAAATGTTATTCAATTGAAATTGACAGTGGATAGAAAACGCTTTTAAACTTTAAGTAATGTATTAAAAGAAATATATTAAGCAGGCAACATATAGATCTAAAAAGTTCCAAGTGTGGATTTCACATTAGATCTTATAAATTTAAAAAATCCTCAGTATAATCATTTGTTCATTATCTTCTTTCGACAAGCACATGGACAGGGAAAGATAATCACATCTTGATATTCACAACTGCTATTTATGTTCTTTACAAAAACTGTACCTCTGCAATGCAGTGAGGCAGGCAATCCTTTGTTCAAGTAATTTCTATTTTCCCTAAGTTATCAAAAAGTACAACTGTCTGAGATAAAATGTTACCATAATCACAATTAGGAAGGCAAAAAAGCATTAGCAGGCAGGCTTGAAAATGGGAGTTTTCATGGCTTGACCATGAATGATCTCGAGATGATTTCCTTAAGTTTAAAAGCCATCACCAAAATACTAAAAACAATAGGTAATAATTTGGATTCAGTTTGTAGTTGCTAAAAGGAACATTAAGTAAATTGTAGGTATAAAAGAATCAGTGCACATCTGTTAGTGTCATTGACAATAAAAATATATTATCCTCTCAGCTCAGCTTTAAATTAACAAAACACCTTTTTTTTTTTTCCACTCCTCATTTTAGTGGTTCTCAAACACTGGTGTGCTCAGAATCTCCTGAGGTGCCTATTGAACAAGGACATCCCAAAGCCCCACCCCTAAGATTTGATTCAAGTGGTCTGAAACCAGGCACTGGAATCTGTATTCTTAACAAGCATTCCATGACCCAGATGGCTCATGGACCATACTTTGAGAAACACTGATGTCCCTTTAATACATAACAAAATGTTGTTTACTGTTTGTGACTTCATGGTAAAGTTTTAAAGTGAATAAAACATTCAAACAATTATTAGAACACAAACAGGTACATTAAATAAGGGTATTAGCCATTATGTAACTGTATTTTCTTTTTAAAAGTGGCATCATAAACACAATGACTTACATAAAAATTTAAAAATCAATTTTGTTTTAATCCAAGGCACCTGTAAAACACTTGCTGGTGTGAGAGAAGTGAACAAATTCAATTATACAAAATAGTACAGAAATAATAGAATCCTGGCAGTGATTAATTTTTCCACAGAGCAAACCTTTTTGTTCAGAAATGAGCTCCTTAAAGCCAATGATTTTGAGAAAAACCAAACTTCAAATAATACGATACATTCTGTGTGAACTACTTTACCAAGTGATTTTCAAGCAAAGTATATCACTAAGTAAAAAAGATAAAAGGTTCAAGCTCATGCTGTTTCTTAAGAGCCATCTCCATTTGTAGTAAGAATGATCAGAATGATTCCCCTTGAATTTCAGCCTGAAAAATGTACACTGCATAAATCTAGTATTCCTTTAACGCACAGGCACATATGACCATAGACTTTATAATACTGAATTTGGCAGCCTTTTATCTCAAGAGGATTTCTCAAGTTTCATAGTCTATAACTTAAAGTCTTCTGAAGGTATTTAATTTTTTTTTCATGGAGTAAGAGTAAATTCTGTGATGATGAAGTCTCTGAAACATGAATTTCAAAACGTTAACACTACAAAAGAAAAACACTAGAGATGCATTTTCTGTGTCGAAATGACTGAAGTAAAGTGAGTTATCACTGGCATATTCTCTTTCAGTGTTCTAGGATAAGTAGCAACACAAAAGGCAATGCGAGAGTGCTTGCACACACAGTACTAGTTTGGTATTGCTATAATGCAGAGCTCTTCACAAAGTCTTTATATAGATTTTAGGTCGTTAGCCCAATCTGTAAATGACATTTGGGAGCAAACCGAGGGAGGCTTGTAATAATTCAACAGTACTATTTTATAAAACAGTATTGTTTGGAATTTTATGGCAAATGAAAGACAACCACTTTAGGTAACAGAGTATTTTGAAGCCAGCAAAAATCAGTCTAAATCAGCTGTGAACAAAATTTAATTTGCATCTTAAAATGTCATTTACAGACTGTTTCTATAATACCTAGAACTATGCACAAAGACTATAAAAACTCCTTCCAGTCTGACATTTCAAGGTTAAGTTTACTAACAAGTGCTTCACAATGTCCTTTGTTCTGGCACTAAAAGGAAACAATCAGAAGTATTCATTGTTTTTCAAATTTTGCCTTCAAAAATCTTAAAACTGCTTCAACTACAGCCTCCTTGATTTAAAAGAGGATGCAAATGGTCACTAACCCCAGCCTGCCTGGAGTAACTTAACCTAAACCAGAATATAGTGGCAGGTTTTGTAAATTTTAAATATGCTCAGATCATGCAATTTGAGCTGAATTTACATGCTGTAGTAAATGGGAGAAATAAATTCCTTAAGTTACAAATATAAATACAAAACTTATTTTCATAATATTGACCTGACACCATTGGAATAAAGACATTCAAGAATATGGGCAATCATGAAATGAATACATTACTAGGCGAAATACCTATAAAAGCCATTCTCAGAGGAATGTTTTCACCCACAAGGTGTTTTAGGCAAAAAGCAGTTATTAATTTTCCTCTAAAATTTCCTTTAAAAGTGAAATATAACATTGATAATCAGAGGAAAAAGAAAACATTTCACTTAACATTTTGAAGCCTATTACCCAATCCTTAAAGCTCTGATGAAATATTCTTTAATTTCAAAGAGAGTTACGTTCACATGAAAGGACTGCAGGCCCCATCTTTGATTAGGAAGTCTGACCTCTAGAAAGACTTTGGTTACAAAATAAACCTCATGAGACTTCTTAATTAGACCTCTATTCTGGGAGGCATGAGGGCAAGTGTGTTTACGTTACACAGGGAAACCTGCAATATTGGAGACTTAGGGGGTAACATTCATATCCAGGGGTTGCCCCCACTTTCCGACTTACCCTCTTACTTACTGGTCAATATTCTGCTCAGTAGCTGCATTATACTGACCAGAAATTCACTGCAATTTAAACAGATTTACATACTGTGACCAAATTTAAATGTGGTTGTCTTTGCTTTAAGGTTTATTCTTAACTGAAAATCAATGTTTAAACAGTTGTTTTATTTTAAAAATTTAATAATTTAGACTATGAAGCAATTTAAATACTTAAATTCCCTCAAAATGCCAACATTTTGTACACAAACAGACGATGTACACATGAAAATGGTAGTCAAAAGAATTTTTTGGCAGCTGCTTCTTGCTGAGACCTAAGGAAAAAAAGAAACAAACAATGAAAGAAGTTCTATACACTTAACTTTGGAAAGAAATAGGACTGTTTAAAATTAATATTAATGCCTTTTGAAGTATACAACGCATTAAGATAAACATATATTCTATACATGCACTTTTATGTGAACTGAAATGAAGAGAAATCACATTTGCTCTGTATAAACTTAATTTCATAGGTGGTGAAAGTTGTATTATGAACACAGGTAACTTCGTTGAGTATTTCTAATTAAACAGATGCAGAAAAATATTGGGTCAAATTTTATCAAAAGACTTACCTATACATGATATAACCAATGAATAATACTGTTTGCACCACAACAAATATAATGAAGTGGACCGTAGATAAACATGATGGAAACGGTGGGAGTTCTGGGCATTTCGGTTTTTCATTTGATGGCTGTAAGGCAAATCACTTTCTATTACAGTTAGTCAAATTAGCAGTTTGGAAAAAGAAATAAATGTGAAATCTTTATAAGACTCAGTTTACTATATAAATAAGTATTTTCATTTTTTCATCCTGCAGAAAACCTTCTATCCCCTTAACTTTTACTGACAACTTTTTTTGAAGGAGTAGTTGACACTGCAAGGCCTCCACCTTTTCACTACCCAGTCACTAACTCCTGGCTCCTGTCTGCATTATGGTATATGATGTTACTGTCCCTGAGGTCACTGAGACTAGGGTCAATGCAGACAACTCCTCTGGACACTCCCAGTTCACACTTGCTATAGTGCTGTAATTATTAACAGCATCCCCTTCACTCTCCAAAGTGTTCTAGGTCAGACAATAAATTACATGGTTATCCTGTCAACGAACTACTTGACAAACAGAATGGCTTTTTCTCAGTCCTCATTCTGTCCAATCTCATAGCATTCAATATCATTCACTGGTGTTCTGAAAAACACTTCTTTCATTCTTTCCCTGAGTATTCCTTCTATTTTAAGGAGATAATTAAATACCAGGAACAAAGATTTCCTCCAAGCATCCAGAGAGAATGGCTTCTAAGATTACTTGTTCCCAATATAGTTATATTTGTGGGGCAAAGCCTTCAGTAAATTGATACACACAGTATCAATCTGGTCATTAGAACAAAGGCTAAAAGTAGGAGAAAAATAATCTCAAACAGAACTAAGGAGACAGATAATCTTTGGATGAGAGGTAATGGTCAATAAGAAAACTAGTAAGCCATATTTGAAAAATAAAATGTATGTTCAAGGCATATGTACAGAAATATAGTTAAGAGAGTTATCAAAAAATATAAAGGAGACAAGATTAGAAGATGAAGACCTAAGTTTTCTCCTTCTACTACTGACAAGCTACTGACCTTGGGAGAGTCAATTTAATGTAACATTATTATTAATACATTACTTTTTAAAGATCAAATGTTTTAAAAAGCTTTTAAAAAGATAAAACATGATATAAAATATAAGGGATTGGGATTTCTGCTTAGGACATAAAATATAAAATATAAGGGATTAGGATTTCTGCATCAAATGTTTTAAAAAGCTTTTAAAAAGATCAAACACTATATAAAATATAAGAGATTGGGATTTCTGCTTAGACTAGGAAATATGGGCCAATCATATCCCAAATATGTCTTACAGAAGACAATTAGCAGAGTCAGAAACAAATCCAATCCAATCCAAGCACACAAAACCCAACTAAAGGTAAATGAAGCTAACAAGATGGCAAGAAATTATCAGTTTAGAAACTTGAGAAAAAAACAGGCCAAAGAAATACACTTTAAGCAATCCATGGATCAGAGAAGACATTAACATGGAAATCAGAAAATATTTTCATTGAATGATAATATAAATATTACATCTGAATAAACTATGACTGCTATGGGAACTGTTCTTCCACCTTCAATACCCAGAAAACCAGGACACATGGACATTTGCAATGTATTGAACAATTCTACCTTCAACATTAAAAATAAGCATAAGCATTAGCATTAACTAAAGGGTTAAAGTACTTTCAGTAGAGTATAAATTCTTCCTTTCCTAAAGCTGATAACATTATAAAAGGAAAAGGAAACAAAGTTACCACATTTCTTTGCACTAAGTTATCTATGTCCCTCTTTACTAGGTGCAGGTGCTCTTTGATGTCAATGAAGTGCTGTGTTGTCTCATAGACGCCTCCAGCAGAGCCAGGGTGCTGTATTCCACTGACCAGTCTGACAGTTTCACTCATGGAATTTCTGAAACAGAAAGTCTCTTAATAGAATACAATCAATATAAAGATTTTTTTTTTCAGTCACAGATCTCCAATACTTACACCTTTTCAAGTTCAATAAATTACATCATTAAAAAAACAACAACGACAGGTAAAGAAGTATTTTTAAAAATTGGGTTGTGTTCAAAATTGAAAAATAATTTGTAAAACAACATTATGCCTTTATTTTTTACTAAAGTTCATCTAATAATACCATGTAGAAAATACTACTAGGTAATTTGTGTTAAAAACAATATTATAAGTGGATACTGAATAATACAATGGATATTTTTAATGAAGTTATAATAAATCTTTCTAGGTGTTTAGCCGTAAGGGACTAGTGCCAAATGCGGTCATTTCCTGTATACACACACACACACACACACACACACACACACACACACACAGAGACCTGTCCACTTTGCAGCTGCACATATAGACGATTTCACTCCTGCAGCATAAGCTCCCTGAAGACAGGGCTCACAATTCTGATTTCCTACCAGTGCCTTCAACAGCTATGGTTCAATTTGGAGGAATAAATAAATATGTTATCTCACTTATTTCATTGAAGTAAAATGTAGTTTAAAAAATAAGAGCTTTACTGGAAGTAAAAAAGAGAAAGACTCAAATTACTTAAAAATAACACTATATGTCAGACCAATGTTAAGTATAACCGAAGTTTAAAAAGTTATAGTTGAGTTACATGAGCAGTGAAGACTTCAGAAGCAGTTAGAAAATATCTCAAGTGCTTTTGGATCAATGTCATGTGTTGATTAAAATTTCTTTTAATGGCATGTATGCCCAAGAAAATTCATGTGGGGCTCAGCTTTTCCACTGAAACTCAAATTAAGGATAACATTTTAATATAACTAAAATACTTACCAAGACCAAAATCTCCCAGAGTATAATAATATTACCACAAATCCGCACTTAAGAATTTTGCTTCCCAGAAGCATGAACTGGCTTAGGTATAAATGTCTTTTTAATATATCAAAGATTGAATCACATCATGCGTTTCTCCTACTCCGTCATTCACTCATTTGCCTGTTCATTCTGCTAACATTTATTTCTTAAATTTCGTAAGTGCTGTGAGCCAGGCAATATTTAGGGATATACAATTTGCAAGAAAAATGAAAGACCTGCCCTGCTGAGACGAATAGTCTAGCAGGAAAGCAATGAGACAGAAGCACCACTAGAGCTCTACAAAGAAAGATGCATGTAGCAGGCACCCAGAGCGGGGTGTCAAAAAATGAACAGGAGCCTATGGGGAAAGAATTGTGGTGGAAGGAGGTCATATTCGGTTTAGAAAACAGGTCAAGTAAAAGGAAGGCTGAACAGAACCCTTGAAAATAATACCTTTTAAGGGATGATGGAAGGCAAGCAAGTGAAGATAACTAAATGGAAGCAGAGGCCAAAGAACTCCCAGAGTGAACGGTACACCAGAAGTCTTAAAAAGGATGTTCTGCTATGCAGAGGTGAGGAGAGGCATCAACTGCTACAGAAAAGCTACACACTTCCTAAGATCTCTTTCTGCTAAAAACAATGTCTGTGATTCCTTAAGAATATAACAATCCACAAAGACACAAACCACCCTTTCCATTAAAGGCAAATATTTCCTATCTCTTTACATTTTTTCTGAAGCTAACTCTTCAAGAAAAAGGTCCAGAGGACTAGTTCAGAAACTTGAGCTCAGTTTTTACATTAACTTATTGTATGCATGACATTTGTTCTCAGTAAGTGGGAGTTTGCAAGGATTGTTAACTCATCTAAGAAAGAGATTGTATCCAAAACCTAAAGTACAATTAAAAAAGAAAGAAAGAAAGAAAGGGATTCTATGGATAATACAACAGGACAGCTAGGCTATCCTGACAACTGGTTACATCTTTAGATGTCCTAGTACTACTGCTATGTGAAACATGCAAAGCACGAAAAAGTATCTAGACTATGCTACCCTTCACAGAACAAGTGGACTTAAGAATAATACGTATATGCAGAAGAAATACAGGAATAACAAACCAGAAGCTAACAGAATTGGTTACCAGGAGGGACTGGGTGGGAAAGAGCTGGAAAGAAGGGGGGAATGGGAAACTGGTGGCAAGGATGAAGAAGTGATACACACACATGCTCTACCCCTTAGAATCACAGTATTCACATACCCAAAATACAAACAATTTAAATCAACCAGGACACCAGTGGAATACAAACATTAACAAAGAATCTAACTGGATCTTAAATCAGTAACATCAGTCATAATGAAAAGAGTGGAGAAAAAGGAACTATATTAAGAAACTATCTGGAAAATAGTGTCTGGGCTGGATACTATAAGGCTTGAGATAAAAGGAACTTTACATAAACTTGTCGGTAAATGTCTTTCTCACAGGGATATGAGTTAACAATTTGAAACCACTTTATGTGTACCTACGTGCATACTAAAGTAGAACCAATAAGTAAATATGTTATAGATACAGATAATAAGAACGGGTTTCTCCCTGCTAGAGAAAGAATTCTCAAATAAGATTAAGGGAGAAAGTTAAAAATTAACTTTTTAGTGTTCAATCCAGCCAGAATCCAAAATATCTGCATAATCTCATGGTTCAACACGAAAGTAGGTTGATGGATATGGAACTACAGACTCATGAATATGCATGAGTTAGTATACATAGATATATTCCTTACCTCTGTCCACTAAGAGGCCTACAGGTAACAGTACTCCAGTAGTAATGAGTATACCTAGTGCCCAGAGGTTGGTTTTTAAATACCTTTCTCAAGTAAAAGGAACCAGGGCTCACTATTTTCTCTTTGGCAGAGAAAATAAAAGATGAGCCTAGAAGATAGCACAGTATCATAACATTTTAAAATGCTCAAAAAAAGATGGGGGTTTGTTGAGAGTACAAAAAAGTCAACCTGAAGGAGCTCAGAATGACCACACCTGAAACAATCTGAGCAGCAAAACAAGTAAGGAGAGTGTTGGATTGTAACCTATGGAATAAATACCCATGAGTCTGTACTGATCTAAATAAATCGCTAAATAAATAAATGGGAAAGGACAGCTGGTCCTGACAGAAGAATTTCAATGAACACATGTGGAGGGAATGATAGAAATATAAATATCGGGGCCAGGCGTGGTGGCTCAGGCCTGTAATCCCAACACTTTGGAAGGCAGAGGCAGGAGGACTGCTGGAGACCAGGAGTTTGAGATCAGGCTGGGCAAAATGGCAAAACCCCAGGTCCAAAAAATACGAACTTTAGCTGGGTGTGGTGGCATTTAACTGGAGTCCCAGCTACTCAGGAGGCTGAGATGGGAGGATCATTTGAGCCCAGGAGGTTGAGGCTGCAGAAAGCTATGATTGCACTGCTGCTCTCCAGCCTGGTAAACAGAGTTAGACACTGTCTCAAAAAAAAAAAAAAAATCAGCATTTGGCAAAAAAACCACATTCTTATTTTAGGCAAGAAACATCAATGGATGCTAAAATGAATGAGCAGAAGTTTGAAATGGATATACACAGTCTTAAAGTACCTTCTCTAAAATATTAACCACAATGGGAAATACAGTAACTTTAAAGTAGACATAGCAATAGGAAACCATTATAACCAAGTGATCATGGCAACATCATCAGTAATATCTTCTTATCAAAATGTGGAACTTTCTTCCAATCATGAGAGGACACCAGACAAACCCAAATCAAAAGGTATTAACTGACTAATACTCTTAGAAAATGTCAAGGTCATGAAAGACAAGGAAAGATGAACTACTGCAGACTGCAGGAGCCTTAAAACAAAAAGTAACTGAATGTAATGTGTGATTGTAGACAGGATCCTAGAATAGAAAAAAGGCCTTGGTGGAGAAACTGATAAATTCTGAATAGGTCATTTAGTTGATTGAACTGTACCAATGTTAATTTCCTGATTCTGACAATTACACCATGGCTATGTAAATCAGAGGAAGATGGGTGAAGGATGTACAGAAACTTCCTATACTATTTTTGTAGCTTCTGAGGTCTAAAATTAGATGGAAATAAAAAGATTTTTAAAAAGGTTGTGTTACATGATCCAGTCTATTTCTAAAAGGAGTCTATTCATTTAATTAAACTATTTGAAGAGCTATTCATTTAGCATCATAAATATTTCAATCACGAGTTCACATTATGAAGATTTTTTTTTAACGCAAAGAGAAAAAGAAATAGAAATTTGCAGTTGTAAGTGCCTTTAATCTCTAGACATCAGGTATAATCACCTTCTGTTTGATCTAACCCTGTTTAATTTTCCAGTCCTAAAGAACTCACGTTGACATTCTTGTTTGTCAAGGGTTGTATCAGTTGGGACAGGGTTCTAAAATGTTAGCTTATGGAAACATGACACTTTGGTTTGTTATTTCTGCTCCAAGCGTTGAAAGCTGTTAATTATCTGTATAAGTGAATCATTCTCATTAGAAATTTATTGTTCAACATTCTAAGGACACAGTATCTCCTCTCTGCTCCAACTCTCTCTCCAGTCTCTCTGAAGGTAGAAGATGGGAATGAAAAAAACGTAGTCACACATATTATGTTCAAAATTGTTTCATTCCATCAAAAAGAATTTCCTGCATCAAGTCTGCTTGCGTTATAGTCTTACAATGCTACACATACTTATTCCTCTAGTATTTTTCATAGAAGTGTTATATAGTATTTCATATTCTTTTTATATTTTAAATATAAGAACACACCTGGCTTGTCAAGCTGTGTTCCTATATTTTTAAAAGATGCCAAAACATTTTTTTCTTTTCCAGCCCAGTATAATTAAAAACTTTAGACATGTTTGCAGTTCTTAAATACTAAAAGTTGCTATATTTATAGTTTCCCTATCTGTAAAATGAATCTAGAATGAAATTCTTACCCTCATTCAGAAATCTTGCAATATGGTGCTTGCACACCTAAAGTCACAAATCTAGGATAAAAAAATCACCTAACACAGAGACGCTACTTTTACACACTTACTTCATTTCATTTACTTGTCTCAGAATCTCATGCTGAGTTTTCACAACAGTATCCAGTTCCTGCTGAGTGATCTGGAGGAAGAAATAATGAGCAAGCTGAGTAATCCACATTCTATGAGCAAACGGTACAGTGGCCCTTCTTTACTTCCCCTCCAGCAAACAGTAAATGAGGCACATCTGCATATTCTGTAAGCCCACCTGCCCGTGCTGCCCAGGCACTCCTGCTCCTCTTTTAGAGATTTCCTCTGTTAAGGAAGAGACGTATCTTCTCTGTTCATCAAGAATCATATCTAACTGCCGGTTCAGCTGCTTGATTTCAAGATGAATACGATTCTGTCCTTCAAAGACTTGTCTTAGTTCACGGTCTCCTACGGTCTCAAATACTTCCTCCGCTGAAAAGGAAATAATAAAAGTGATCAGAGTCTCCTACACATAGGTAGTTTTGTAAGTGACCAAAGTACCAATATACAGCAAAATTAAAACATCACCATCATAGTGTTACAATCTCCCAAATGGAAAACATGCAGATAGTTTAAAATAATGATTAAATTATTATTTGTTTTCTGCCATTTCAGGTGACTGAACACTTACTATAAATTGGGTTTAAATTTTTTTATTTAAAAATAATTTTCTTGGAAAATCTCAGGAGGGATCAAAACAGCTAACCAGATGCAGGTAGTATGCGCCTCTTCCACAGCGAAAAACCACAATAGTAAGTAGATACTTGCATTTCAAGTATCTTGCCTAGGAAAGAATGCTAGGATTCATCAGAGAAGAAATGGGAAGCACCAGAAGTAAGTAAGTCGAGGGTGTGAGGCAGTTTGCCCAGCCAGGAGCTAACTGAGCACCAGAAGAGGCTCCTATATGATGGGAAACAGTAAGAGAAAAATTCCCAGGGCCTCCAGTCCAAAACGGGCTTTTATGATCCTGGCTATGGAGAAACCCTTGACCCACTAGGGCTTTGGGCTGGACATATGGAACTGCCTAAATATTGCACAGAGATGTTGCTCCATAAAGGGAAACCACATGGAATCCCACAGGCATTCAAGCCTAGAGCAGCTCCAGTTGGGCACACTGTTGATAGCCTAGATACTGGGGATCTACAGACATGGCTGCAGCCACTGCAATGTTCCAAGCAGATGGGGGACACTGGTCATTCCCATGCACCCCTGGGAAGGGGTGCCTTGTTGAAGGCTGCTGCTGATATTGAGACATGAGTAGATGGCATTCCCCGTAGCTTCTTGTCCACGCTGCTTGCCTGGGAGGGACGCTACCCTCTCTCGTCGGAGACCCAAGATGCAATCTTCAGAGTTTAACGGAGTGTTGAGCTTTCCCCTCAGGCTATGTTTGGGCTGACAAGGTTATAGCCAACACCTGGCCAAGGAAAGACAGGGAAACCAGGCTCTCCTATGCATATCTAGAACAATACCCACTGCCCTGCAATGGGCTCTTGTGAAACTGAGACGTAAGCAGACTGTACTCCTTACAGCTTCTTACTCATGCTACCTGTCTAGAAGGGGCCCTGCTCTCCCTGGTCCCAGGCTCAAGGCACAATTTTGAGAGTTTCATGCTGGGCTGTGCCCTACCCTTAGTCCAAGTTCAAGTTGTCATGGCTGCAGTTGTTGCCTGGTTGAGGAGAAAACCTAAGAAAATAACTGATGAAAGCTTCCCAAGTCTAGCAAAAGAGTTAGACGTCCAGATACAGGAAGCCCAGCAATCCCCAGAAAAATATATTGCAAAAATGATTTCACCACAGCATATTATATTCAGAATGTCTAAGTCTAAAGTCAACGTGAAATAACTTTAAGAGAAAAGTACTTAGTCACTTATAAAGGGAATTCCATCAGATTAACAGCAGACTTTACAGCAGAAACCTTACAGGACAGAAAGGAATGAGACAGCATTTTTCAAAGTGCTAATACAAAGAAAACTGTCAGCCAAGAATTTTATATCCTGCCAGATCAGCTTCACGAATGAAGAAGAAATAAAGTCTTTCCCAGACAAGCAAACACTGGAGAAATCTGTCATTACTAGACCAGCATGACAGGAAATGCTCAAAGTGGTCTTAAACGTGGAAACAAAAGGTAGATATTCACCATCATAAAAACATACAGAAATATAAAAGTTCCTACAAAACAGTAACACAGAAGAGGAAGATGTAGGAATCAAATGGCAACATGACAGAAATTCATCAAATGACAAAGACAAAAATGGAGAAAAAGAAAGGAATAAAGAACTTATAAAACAACTTGAAAATAATGAACAATATGACAGGAACAAAGCCTCACATATCAATATTAACCTTGAATGTAGATGGATTAAATGTCCCACTAAAATATACAGACTGGCAGAATGGATTAAGATACATGGTGCAACTATATACTGGCTACAACAAACTTACCTTATCCATAAAGACACACATAGACTGAAAGTAAAGAGGTGGAAAAAGATAATCCAAGCAAATGGAAATCAGAAGTGAGCAGGAGTAGCTATATTTATATGAGATAAAACAGATTTGAAAAAGAATAGACAAAGAAGGTTATTATATAATGATAAAGGGATCAATTCAGCAAGAGGAAATAACAAACCTAATTTATATGCACTGAACATTAGAGCGTCAAAATTCAGAAAATAATTATTACTAGACCTAAAGAAAGAGACAGACGGTAATACAATAATAGTGGGAGAATTTAACACCCCACACACAGCATTAGATAGATCGAGACAGAAAAATAACAAGGAAACACTGAACTTAAATTAGACTTTAGACCAACAGACTTAGACATTTACAGAACTTTCTACATCAACTGTAGAATATACATTATTTTCATCAGCACATAGAAGACTCTCCAACACAGACTACATATTAGGTCACAAAATAAGTCTTAGTTAATTTTTAAAAATCAGAATCACATTAAGTGCTTAGATCACAATGGAATGAATTTAGAAATCAATACTAAGAGGAACTTCAGAAACTAAACAAATACATGGAAATTAAACAGCATGTTCCTGAACATTCACTTTGTCAATGAAGAAATTAAGACATAAGTGTAAAAACTTCTTGAAATGAATGACAATGGAAACACAACACACCAAAACAGCAGAAAGCAGCATGAAGAGGGCAGTTTACAGCATTAAATGCCCACATCAAAAAGTGGAAAGTTCACAAACTAACAATCTAACATTATACCTCAGGAAACTAGAAAAACAAGAACCAACCAAAGCCAAAGTTAGCAAAAGAAAAGAAATAACAAAGAGCAAAGCTAAATGAAATAGAGACAAAAAAATTAATAAAGGATCAACAAAACAAAAAGTCAGTTTTTTTTGAAAAGATAAACAAAATTGATAAACTACTAGCTAGACTAAACAAGAAAAGGGAGAAGATCCAAATAAACACAATCAGAAAAGAAGGAGATATTACAACACATTCCACAAATATACAAAAGATTATCAGAACCTATTATGAACAACTATAGGCTCACCAACTTGGAAACCTAGAGGAAATGGAAACACACAACTTTTTGAGATTGAAACAGGAAGAAACAGAACTCCTGAACAGACCAATAATGAACAGCAAGACTGAATCCGTAGTTTAAAAAAAGAATCTCTTAACAACAACAGCCAGGACTAGATGGATTTATAGCTGAATTCTATCAAATATACCAAGAAAAACCAATTCTCTTGAAATTATTCCAAAACACTGAGGAAGAGAGAATTCTCCCTAACTCATACTATGAGGGCAGTAACACCCTGATACCAAAACCAGACAAGGACACACAAAAAAGAAAACTACAGACCAATATCCCTGATGAACAAAGACACAAGAATCCTCAACAAAATACCAGCAGAATGAATCCAACAGCACATCAAAAAGATAATACGGCACGATCAGGTGGGATTTATCCCAGGGATGCAAGGAGGGTTGAACACATAAAAATCCATATATATGATACATCACATAAACAGAATTAAGAACAAAAGACACAATCATTTCAACAGACTCAGAGAGGACATTCAATAAAATTTATCAACCCTTCATGATAGAAATCCTCGATGAACATACCTCAACATAATAAAGGCCACATTTGACAAACCCATAGCCAACATCATACTTAATGAGGAAAAGCTGAAAACGTTCCCTTGTTCCCTTTAAGAACTGGAACAAGACAAGGATGCCCACTTTCATCACTCTTATTTATAATAACATAATACTGGAAGTCTTCACCAGAGCAACCAGGTAAGAGAAAAAAATAAAAGGCATCCAAACTAGAAATGAGTAACACTATCCCTGTTTGCTAATGATGGGATCGTATATCTAAAAAATCCTAAAGACTCCACCAAAAAACCCTTAGATTTGATAAATGAATTCAGTAACGTTTCAGAATAAAAAATTAATATAAAGGAATCAATAGCATTCTCATAAATTGATAATGATCTAGACAAGGACCAAACCAAGAAGGCAATTCCATTTACAACACCTACAAGAAAAATAAAACACTTAGAAATATATTTAACCAAGGAGGGGAAAGCTCTCTATAAGGAGAGCTTCAAAACAACGATGAGAGAAATAAATGACACAACCAAATGGAAAATTATCCCATGCTCATGAATTGGAAGAATAAATATTGTTAAAATGACCATATTGCCCAAAGCCATCTACTGATTCTAGATACTCCCTATCAAATTACCAATGTCATTTTTCACAGAATTAAAAATAAACAATCCTAAAATTCACATGGAACAAAAAGGAACCCAAATAGCCAAAGTAATGCTAAGCAAAAGGAATAAATCTGCAGGCATTACCTGGCTTCAAATTATACTACAAGGCTAAAGTTACTAAAACAGCACAATACTGGTATGAAAACAGACACATAGATCAATGGAACAGAACAGAGAACCAAGAAATAAAAACACACACCTACAACCAACTGATCTTCAACAAAGTCAACAGATATATACACTGGGGAAAGAACACCCTATTCAATAAACTGTGTTGAAAAAATTGAATAGCTATATATAGACAAATGCAAGTGAACCCACACTTCTCACCCTATGCAAAAATTAATCAAGATGGATTATAGACCTAAACATAAGACCCAAAACCATACAAATCCTAAAAGTGAACTGAGGAAAGACTCTTCTGCATATTGGCCTAGGTAAAGGATTTAGACCAACTTCTTAAAGGCAAATACAACGAAAACAAAAATAGACAAATGGGACTTAATTAAACTAAAAACGTTCTACACAGCAAAAGAAATAATCAATACAGTAAACTAACCTACAGAATGGGAAAAAATATTTGCAAACTATGCATCCAACAAAGGGCTAATTAATATCCAGAATCTACAAGGAACTCAAACAACTCAAGAGAAAAACAAAAAGCCCATTAAAAAAGTGGGCAAAGAGCATGAACAGACATTTTTCAAAAGAAGACACACAAGCGGCCAACAAATATATGAAAAAATGCTCAATGTCGCTAAGCATAAAAAAAAGTCCAAATTAAAACCACAGTGAGCTATTATCTTACACAAGTCACAATAGTTATTACTAAAGTCAAAAGACAACAGATGTTGTCAAGAATGTGGAGAAAAGGGAATGCTTATATGCTGTTGGTGGCAATGTATTAGTACAACCTTCGTAGAAAACAGTGTGGAGAATTCTGTTCTCCAAGAATTAAAGAACTAAAAACAGAATTACCATTTGATCCAGAATCCCACTACTGGGTATTTACCCAAAGAGAAAGAAATCATTATATCAAAAAGATACCTGTACTCACATGTTTATGGCAGCACTGTTTACAATAGCAAAGATATGGAATCAATCTAAGTGTCCATCAACAGAGTACCTGACAAAGAAAATGGGGCATGTGTGTGTATATATGTGTGTATATACTATAGATTACTATTCAGCCATAAAATAAAAATGAAATCATGTCTTTTGCAGCAACATGGATGGAACTGAAGGCCATTATCCCAAGTGAAATGACTTAGTCAAATACCATACATTCTCTCTTATAAGTGAAAGCTAAACCATGGGTACACATGGACCTCTGGAGTAGAGTAACGGACTCTGGAGACTACCAAAGTAGGAGGGGAATGAAGGCTGAAAATTACTCATTGAGTACCATGTTCATTAGGGTGAGAGGTACACTAAACCCCAGACTTCATCACTATGTGACATAAACATATAAGAAATCGGCACTTGTACTCCCTAAGTATATAAAAAGTTAAATAAAACTAAAATGGAGGGGATGGAGGCAGCAAACCACCTTGCTATATATGTACCTGTGCAACAATCCTGCAGATCTGCACATGTACCCCAGAACCTAAAGTACAATTAAAAAAAAAAAAAAACTAAAATGGAAAAATATATCTCTCTCATATACACTGTGTGATTCCACTTATATGAATAGGCAGAACTAATCTACAGCGATAGCAATAAAAATAGTGATGGTCTCTGTGGAGAAGGGGGTTGACTTGAAGGAGGAAAGAGGGAACTTTCTGGGGTGATAAAAATGTTCTGTGTACTGATCTGGGTGATGGTTAAATGGGTAAACATATTTGTCAAAATTTACCAAACCATACTTTTCAAACACTACAGTCAACTTCAGGATATACTCACAAATTTTATGTGATGTTTAAAACAAATTCAAAATAAGAATGACTTTTATGTTTCATTTTTAAATTCATTAAATCTGACTCATATTGTTGATCATTAAGAGAAGTGCATACTACATGGAGTGTTCAAATGTTAGCCTCAGCCTTTATTAAGTATACCTTTGATCACTTAGGCTGACGGGGAACAACTTAGATAAAAAGTTGGCAGATAACATGAAGTCCCTCAGTATGGCCTTAAAATGTTTTATTTTTGACATTAGCACACTCAACTTCTTAATTACATTGGCTTAGACTAGTATTTTATAATTTTCAACTGTATAGTCCAGGATTTTATTGAGTAGTATGGGGAGAGACAGATATCATGTCATATTACTTCCATAGCAGTTTTGATAGTTTTTAAGGATTATCTTCACACTATAAGGTAATTATGTGCCACTAAAAGCAAAAACATAAACTTTTGATGATTTCATTCAAAAAATATTTACTGAACCTGAACTACTAGGTTAGCAATTGTTTTGGATTTCTTTTTAGACTTAGCGGACACAGCAGTGAATACAGCAAACAAAATCCCTGTCCTCATGGAACTTTCATTCTGGCAGTTCTATTCCTCCACATAACCACGGTACTCTCTGTTTTACAAATGAATAAGCCACATTCTCACTGGTAAAAATGCCAATCTCCCGATTCTTGAAGACTAAAGATTTGCTCATAAATTGTTTCCAGAAATCACTTGGAATGTGCCAGTTCAAAGAACAGGGGTGAGTCAGTAACACACAGACGCAAGCATCCATGATCATCAGCCCCAACCCCTGCTGCAGCACCCATGTCTGCTTTGCTACAACTCACCAGGCTGCCATTGGAGGTCAGGGTGGACCTTCTGGAATTCCTCTTTTTTTTTATCCAATTCTTGTTGAAAGTGCTCGAATTCCTCTTGATACTTTTCTTTTTCTTTTTCTGAAATTTCTTTATCTGGTGTAGGCTGTTTTTTTTTTGTTGTTGTTGTTGTTTTTTGGAGTTTCAGAATAGATCATAAAAAAGATAAAATCATTAAGATACCTCAATACATGCTATTTTTCTCATTTTAACTATTTGACCACTAGCTGAAAGGTTAACATAAACATGTTATTCCTTGTTTACTTAAATGATAGCAAATTTACTTTTTTTTTTTTTTTTTTGAGATGGAATCTCACTCTGTCACCCAGGCTGAAGTGCAATGTCTCGATCTCGGCTCACTGCAGCCTCTCCCTCCCAGGTTCAAGCAATTCTCCTGCCTCAGCCTCCCGAGTAACTGGGACTACAGGTGCGGGCTACCAGGCCTGGCGAATTTTTGTATTTTCAGTAGAGACGGGATTTCATCGTGTTGGCCAGGCTGGTCTCAAACTCCTGACCTCAGGTGATCCACCCACCTTGGCCTCCCACCTTGGCTGGGATTACAGGCGTGAACCACCGCACCTAGCCTACTCTTGCTTCTAATAATTAACTACTACCATTTACTGAGCACCCGCTATAAGTGCACTGTCTCAATCCTTCAATATCATGAGGTGGCCAGTACAAACATCTCTGTTTTACCAACTAAGAAATGAAGCGTTACAGAGGTTCACTAACTTGCACAAGACCATATAGCAGTAACTGGCAGAAACAAGATCCAAACCTAAGTTAGTCTTCCCAAACATTCAGCTAAAAGGCAAAAACACTGAACTGATAAACTTTTTGAAAAAAATGTGGAAAATTACCGGTTCTTTTCCAGGTTCAGTCAACTGGAAAGTCAGAAAGGAAAGCACATCATGGTCATCTACAAATTAAAAAAAAAAAAGTCTAAAAAAGTTCCATAGATTACTTTTATCATTGTAAATAAACTTTATCAGTATTTACTGCTTTAAATAACAATAATGAGTGATGAAATTAACAAAAATTAGCTCTAATTTGGTAAAGGCAATGGAACTTTGTTAGCTAAGAGACAAAAATTCACCTGATTTATATTAGAAATAATCTAAACATCACTTTCTTAAACCCTAAATCAGAACATTTAGCAGTGTTTAATATGAAATAGATGTTTAATAAATGTCTGATAAGAAATGAACAAACAAATGAAGGGTCAAAAGAAGTCCAAACTCCTTATTCTGGTACCAAGATCCTCCATGATTTCCCACAAATCTCCTTCATGGACAATGTGTCAGACAAATGAGACAAAATCCTGGTCTCCAAATACTTCCGGTACCTTTATGTCTCTGAACCTTTCTTATAGTACATAATACTTTTTGTCTTTCTTATTTGTTTCTCTTACATGGAGGATATTAATAATTTTATCTTACCTAAAATCATACTCAAAAATCAAATTCAAGTTGTGTAAGCCAAAAGCGCCAGGTCAGCAGATCAAATCTCCTAACCCTTAACTAAAATACTAATCCTGGATAGTCACATTCACAAATCAAGAGCAATTAATTTCAAGTATATAGCAATCTTTATGCTTTGTACTGTTTGCACAGAGATCTAGAGATGTAGACAGATTAAAAAGAAAAACATAATATTGCAGTATAGATTAAGTAACTTAAGAAATTATGTTGTGTAATAGGGCACTGAACCTGGAGTCAGAAATCCATACCAAGTCCTGCCTGAGGCTGACCATTAATTGGCCATACAATCTCCAGAAATTTATTTCACCTACAATTTGGCAAGTTCTTCTAAAAATATGATCTTCCCTCCCTTCCTCTCTGGGTTGTCAGGAACGATTCACATATTTGAAAACATTTAAAACTATAATGTATCATATCAACATAAAATGGCATTGATGTTGAATGATAATTTATCACCTTATGTGGAAAAAAATGGTAACTATTATTTTTGTTTAAAGTTTAGTCATTGAATAACCTTTCCTTAGGTTGTCAAATTCATTTATATGTGATGTGACAATGATGAGGATCCTAAAACACTTTGCAGTTAACCTTTTTGTGGATGTGACTAGCTAAGATTGCTATTTTAGTTAAGTGTCATGTGGTTTGTTCTGCAGCCTTTATTTAAGCCTGCTGACTTTGACAGCCTCTACTTTAAATGTCTCCTTCACTGTAAAATAGCACCCAAACTGATGCTTTAATTTATACACTTGTATATAGCCCCAGTTAACTGTACAGTTACAGAACAATATAAGTAGAAAATTACCAATGTCAACAGACCAAAAGACTGGTACAGCAGGCAATGGGAAGGTTCCAACTAGTCTTAAAAAGTTAGAAGTATAAACAAATCTACATATCCCTAAGATACTATTCTCAATAAAATACAATGCACAAACTTTTATTATTATCACAACGCAATATTTACCTGCAAGACCTCCAGTTGCAGCAGATATTCCAAAATGCCCTTGTGCAGGGATAATCATATTTTCTACTTTGGCACAAAATTCATAATCATTTTTATCTGGTGTAAAGCCATTATTGATCATTACCTAGAAAGATGTATCATAGCTATAGCTTTTACAAAAGACATTTGAAAATAAATTTCAATTGATCAATTTTATGAAGTACTATTCAATTTTGTTTCACTATTGTAAAGGGTAATTTTAAATAACCTTTCTTACTTGGTGTCATCATACAATATGATATTTTACTTAAAAAAATGAATTTTGCCCCACTATGTGTCAAAAGTTTAAAGGGAGAAAAATCTGATAACTTTCTATGAAAATCTTTCTAAAACAGAATATGGTTCACCTTCTCTCAAGAAGACCTAGGGAACCACCATTACTCTCTTGGAATGGTTCATGCAATAGAGGGATCAGATTTGTTCTCAGATCCCAGAGACAGCTAAAATCAAGAGGTTAAATTTGCAATTCTATCTGCAGCTGGTTGAGAATTAAATAGATTGTCTCAACAAGTAGTGAGCTCCTCTTAATTAAATTAGTGAGGTAACTGGACTGTCACAGGTTAGCAGAGAGCAAAAGTGACACAAGTCATACTGACAAGGCAGAGAAGGAAAACACTAAAAAGACGTATGTTTCTACTCTGCAGAATGTGTATTTGAAAGAATGACCCTAAATTTCTTAACAGGATCTTAGAATCCTAAGCAAGCATACGAATCCACCTGACACATGAATGCTTTTCTCATTATCCCAGTCAAGCAGTGGTTCAGCCTCTTTAATACATTTCACTTTTAATAACCCTCTCACGAGTCCCACCCTAAACAACAGTTACTGAGATTCAGGGTGGATGCAAAAGGAATAGGCCCAAGGCACCCCAGTAAGGACACTTGTGTCATTACTTCTAGAGTCAAAATTTTGTCAGAGACTTAAGATTCAGTCGCACAGGCAAAATGTTATAGTATTCTGTCCAAATTTTTTTCAGCAAGAGAATAAAATATCTGTCAATATGAAGAGTTACTCTCCATATACTGTAGGATGGAAACATGTGAACATGTGAAATTAGTTTAAAATAACTAATTTTAAAAAATCATTTATCATTTGATTCATAATACTTCCTTCCTCTGATTAGTAATATTCCTATTTCATTTAACATCATTTACAACTGGTCCTCCTCCACAGAGCCTTTTAAATTAGAATCAACAATCAGGAAGTTATTTGCCTTTGAGTCTTAAAAAGACTGTAAGTTATTACATTCAAATTCCAATACTAAAATCCTCCAATTGTTCAGTATTTGCTTCCTTGAATTCTAACAAACTGAAAATCCATCAAGAGTCTTCATTGTATAGTTGTAATTGTTTTTTTTTTTTTTTTAAGGGACGTAACACAGTTCATTGTCCTGTGAGTTATCAGGAATGTTAGGAAGGACTGTAACTGAAAAGCCTAGGTACAAACTGTCCGCCAATGAATGCTTCTTTATGAGATCTTCAAAAAACTTCCTTATTCACCTCGTGGTTTCAACCCAGCGTTAAAGATTACACTTGCAATATTTAAGATCTCCTGCTTTGACTGTGCTTCCTCCACCAACAGCACTTGTTACTTCCAACCTCCTCTTACTTTGCTTTTCCCTCCAATGTGGAAATAACTGAGACAAGCTAGGGTGTAAGCACTAATTTAATAAATACTTCCAGAGTTCTTAACATGGGCACGATATTACAGGATATAATGTCTGTCATGAGAAGTTCACAATCATATTGATAAGAGACATACAAACACAGAGTTAATAAGCAAACCAATGCAACATATCTCAAGGCCAAATAAGCATTAGAGAAAAGAAAATGCTCTAAGTGTTTAGGTGAGACAGATGATTATGAGCTGTCTAGGAAATCCCATGGAAAAGGAATCTGAATTTGTGTGCTCAGAGCTGAGTATGGCTTTACCAAGTAGAAAGAAAAGGAATTATTACCAGACTAAGCAAATGTACACAGAGGCGAGAACCGTAAGTAGCAGTTCACGTGTCCAGCAAGTCTCTCTAAAACATGTACCTAAAAACACTAGCTCCATGATCACTCACAGACAGTAGGTGAATAAGAATTCCATGGTTAAGTCAGCCTAGGAAATGTGAGGTTTAATAAAGGTTTATTTATCCTTTCTTTATAAAGGATCTTTCACAAAGAAATCTTTAATGTGCTAATATGCACAGTAGTGTCCAATCTCATCCAATTGTGGAACCCTTTTAGAGGAGTACATTTTGCAGCGCTATTGTTTTGGAGTTCTGGCAGGGCTCACGGTCTGCACTCACCATACTTGATGTCTGGGCTTTGCCACATGCAGGTAAGCAAAACTTACTGATGACTCTAATGAAACTAAAGGATGAATGATAATTACAGCAGAATTCAAAACCAAGTTAATCATAATAGACATGGACACTTGCTCTATTCTAAGATCTCTAAATTAGCTTGGAATGAAGACTGAGCCTATATAGTTTTCCAAAGAACTACCTTTCTCAAATTTTTAGACTCAGGAATGTAAGGCTAGCTCATGATTTAGGTGAAAGAAAAATTTTTACACTCTATTTTTTTACTTTTAAGTATTATATAACCAGGTATTGATGGCATCTTTAAAAAGCAAAGTTTATAATACATAAGTTATCGTAACTGCCAGCTGGATATGTCCACCTATATATTACTCTAACATCAATTAACCTACAACTAAACTCATTACCAACCCTCTGATTTCCCATTCCTCCCCCAAACAGATAAAACACAAATGTGTTGCTTCTTTGCTATACAGTACCAATTAACTGTCCAATTTGCTAGATTCAGGAACTATCCTTGACTCAACAACGGTGTTCACTCCCAATCTCAAGAAAACTGGTACTAAGAATACTGGGACCTAAATCATGTTTCTAAATTGCAAATCTGATCATTTCACGTCCTGCTTAAAACCCTTTAAACTTTTTTAAAAGTTCCTTACAGGATAAACTACAGGAAGCTGTGCGAGGCCTGTTACTGCCAACCTTTCAATCTCACTGCTCACTGATCTCTTCTGACCCCTAGCCATATCAAACTACATGCCTTTCCAAAATATTTCATGTTCTCTCAAGTCCCTATGCCTGCACTTGGAGTACACTCACTTGCGTGCACACACACTCTCTTCCACCTACCCAGAACTTCCTGATCTCCCTGTAAGGCCTAGCTCAACTCTGAGAAACTGTTACTGCCCTTCCTCACCTGTACCTGGCAGTTAAAGAATTTTTTCTTTTTTTTTTTGAGATGGAGTCTCACTGTCACCCAGGCTGGAGTGCAGTGGTGTGATCTTGGCTCACTGCAACCTTTGCCTCCCAGGTTCAAGCGATTCTTCTGCCTCAGCAACCCGAGTACCTGGGACCACAGGTGCATGCCACAGCATCCAGCTAATTTTTGTATTTTTAGTAGAGATGGGTTTCACCACATTGTTCCCAACTGGTCTCGAACTTCTGACATCATGATTTGTCCACCTCGGCCTCCCAAAGTGCTGGGATTACAGGTGTGGGCCACCGCACCCAGCCCAGTTACAGGATTCTAATCCCAGGATCACTTAATAGTGTCTGCACCATAGCATTTATCACACAGCATACGAATGCTACATATGTATGTCCTCTGTTAGGCTATAAGGTCTTTGGGGACAAAGCCTGTCTGTCTTACTCATATTTGTATCCTGAAGGCTTGGAGATTATAACATGTGATATACAGTAGGGTGCTTAAACATTTACTGACTAAATGGAATCCTACTATCAGGGGGTTTACAAGAGATGACCGCTTACACTGAGCTTTGAAGCCACTTCTTGTTCTCTTAGGGTAACAGTGATGAGTATGTAAGCAATATCCAAATTTAAGTGCATTTAATTTCTATCAAAAATTCAAAATGAGAAGTCATACTAGAACATCGTTTATTTGATTCTCTCTAAATAAAGTTACTTACTGTTAATGTTTTCTGATAATAGATAATCTTTGCCCGGACAGGATAGGGTTTATTACGAAAGTCCCTCTGGCAACTTGCTAAAGCTTGACTAGCACCATCACTATAGTATAAGAGAAAGGAAAACAAACGAGACACTCAGCTTTTCAATATTTAAAAATTCAGGAAGATTAAAATAATAGCAAGTTATGACAAAGTCCTGAGATATTTTATGTTATTTACTCAAAATACTACATAAGACTAAGGCAGTGAATCTCTACTCTGGGGCAGAACATGAATCGCTCACTGAGCTTCTATCATGTAGACTCCACCCCAGATCAACTGAAGCAGAATCAAAAGGAGGGTCCTAGGCACCTCCGTTTTAAATAGCAATATAGAAGTTCTGATGAATTACCAGGGCTGAAACTCACCAGGGCAGAAAACAGTAAACAGGCATATGAATAAGCTATTTTTCTTACAGTTCACTTGCTGAAAGCTGTTTCCTCCACAACAAATACGTGAAAATAGAAAATGTACATACCTAATTTATATACATTATAAATATACAGTCATCCTTCAGCATCCACAGGGCATTGGTTCCAGGACCCCTGCAGACACCAAAATCCTCAGATGCTGAAGTCCCTTATATAAAATGGCATAGTATTTGCATATAACGTGCACATCCTCGTGTATACTTTAAATCATTTTTAGATTACTTATCATACCTAATATAAGTGCTCTGTAGTTGTTATACTGTATTTTTAAATTTATATTATTGTTGTGTATACAAAATAATTTGTATTATTTTTGATTTGCAGTTGGTTGAATCCACAGACATGGAACCCAAGAATATAGAGAGTTACCGGTAATGAACATGCAGAATCTCTGCAGACCACTGAGTGCTTTAAATAATGCAATACTACAGTTAAACAAGATGGCATAAATTACTTAATCATCAGGTTTGTCAAGGCTCAACTTTATTTTTTAAAGATCCCTTTTAATGAGGATAAAAATGCATGATTAGTGTTATCACTGAGATCCAGGAACAATCTATACACTTTCAAAACTGTAATATTAAATAATTTGAGGTTAAATAAAAACCTACTCCATTTGAATCTGAGATGGTCCACAAATAGAACTTTAGAACAGAACCAAATAAAATAAAACCTTTCTACCAAGTTATAAAATATGTCTCAAGAAAAATAATATATTTTCATTTGGAAAGTGTTCAGATTTGAAACTATATTTCATAAGGATTCCAGAGAAGCTGAAATCAAGAGTAAGGTAAAAAACACACACTTACTTTTGATGATCATAATGGATTTGTCCATTGTTGCCTATAATTACTATAGCAGGATTATTTTTCTAAAAATAAAGAAAACATATTTTTTAAATGTCTTTAATCAAAGAATTCTACATCATTCTTGATGTACTATGAAGTGTCTTACATATCTAAGATTCTAGGACTCAAAATCTTATAATAACCTGGCCTTTGCACTCAAGGAATTACTAAAGTTCTCCTTTAAATTGCTAATCATAACCCCTGAAATTAATAGAGAAACAATCAGCTGATGAGAAGATCACCAACCTTAAGGCTGCTAAGCCACAAGCTAATGTTTCCAATATGTAAGTACATTTTTATCTTAACTGCTTCAGGAGAGATCAAAAAATTGGCTCAATCAAAAAGAATGATTAACATGACCAGATAGGAATATGTGAGCTAGCAATAGTCATGCACTTGGATGTTCTTATGTAAGCAGACTGTTAAGAGTCTTATAAACACTACTGCTTTTACCACCTACATCTACAGATTCGTGTTTATCCATTAAGTAGGGCCATGGGAGCAGAAGCCAATGCAAAGCTCTGAGAGTACTCTACTATGGCCTCAAGTTGATGTATAAAAAATCATGTACATGTAAACTAAACTGATAAATTCCAGCTATATAAAGACTAATTAACATATTTACCATGTAGCTTGGGGAGTTCTGTACTATCGAACTGATGAAAGCATTAAATAAGCTGTATTTCTCACAGCCTAACTCTGCTAGTAGATATATTAAGGGGGGTAACAGTCCTGACAATAAATATACCTTTCCATCATTGTCAAAAGAATCAAAAAATATTCCAACACCATTCCACATATCAGCTGATCCAAACACAGGGCCCTCCAAGCCTTGATTTTCTGTATACCAAATTGCCTGAAAATATATAATAGGGAACAGTTAGAGGCTAGTGGTATATATGCATTTACATACATTTTCTAAGTTAAAGAAATGGTCATACTAGGCCATCAGCTCCAATTCGACCTCTTCCAGTCACTCGAAATGTCACCTCAACTTCCCAGTTCTCAAAGGCTGCTTTTGTCTTTGTCCACACTGAGCCTCTTTGGCTTTTTAAAGATGGTGCTACTCGAATTTGATCTGAACTTGGAATAGCATCTAGAAGAGAAATCAGGGAAGAAAAGCTTTAAGTTATAATTAGGTAAAACTCAATGAATCATTTCCAAACTGCTAAATATACCTACAGAGACTTTAACCTGTACAATAATTATTAGGAAAAAATTTCATGTTGACAGTTTCAACTTTAAAAGTTTAGGGCTAACACCTCCCTTATCAAATAAAAAATAATAATAAAACTACATTCATACACTAAAAATTCTAGGGACAGTGGGCAAGAGAAAGAGAATTATGACTTTAAGGCAAACTATCTGATTCTCATAATATTCTTTTTAGAAACCTTAAAAATTTGCACTTAAAAAAAAATTGCAACGTATTTTGCCAGTTTGCAAGGTTAGAGAGCTCAAACAGTGTGAAAAGAACATACCACTAGGAATCAAGAGACTTATTTCTAGTCTCAGTTCAGCTGTGTGACTTTGAGCAAATAATTCTTACTCTCTTGGGTTCACCATATGTTCACCTGTAAAATGAAGGATCACTTCCATAAACACCCTAAAAGTTATATGCGAAATATTGTACTTATATACATTCTTCCATGGAGAGGGTCAACTGAACTTCAATAAGCAATTCTTCAGCAGATTCTCAGAGAAAACAGTGATCCTCAAATCGATGGCTTACCTCTCCAGGCCAGGTGCAAGCCCCAGCTCTACTACTTACTAGCTGTTTGATCTGTAGGCAAGTTACTCCATTTCTCCAACAGCCTCATAGGTATTTAAGTGCCTATATAAGTAGCTTTAAATGTTTCAATAAATGTTAGCTACTTCTCCTAGTATTAGACTAGGTAATTATAAAAGGCCCATCAAACTTAAAAAGTGAACAAGTCTAGCTCTCAGATATTAACTAGTTCTGACACCCAGGCTGGGAAATACAACTGTAACTATAATATCACTTTACAGGTAGAAAAAAAATTGACAAAAAGAAAAGCTGAGATATTTTACTAGGATCAGTCACTGTTTGTCACTGCTACTTTCAAACATTCAAAGGATAGGGGTGGGCATCATGGAAAGAGACTGGACACAGAATCAGAAGACCTAGATTTGAGTTCAATTTCACTGACACTAGTTATGTATCCTTTTTCAAAAACCTTAACCTTTCTGAACATCAATGTTTCATCTATAAAACAGATAACACCTGCCTTTACTAAGGCTCAAATCACAGAATGAAAGTGAAAGAGCTTTGAGAGCTATAAAGGGTTACAAATTATTATTTTTTGCCCTTAGGGACCTAAAGATGGCTACTAAAGGAACATTAGAGTTAAGAAACACCATAGATTTGGTCTCAATTTGGGGTTGAAGGTAAAGGGCTGTGTTTAGATCGTAAATTTCTGTACTTTTAAGTTTTTCAAAGTAATGAATCGCAGGACAAAATGAAAAGGGAAAAAAATGATCAATGTAGTTACAGTGAGGCTTATGTAAAAACTACAGTGACAATGAAAGCAAGGGATGTCCATAGCAGGGATTCCCAGAGCACGTAGCCAGATAAATCATGGCAAAAAGACTAATAACTTTGCTTCAAATTCATTATAGCCACACAGCTTTAATTTACTAAGGTACATTATCCTGACATTTCTCTAGCAGACTAGATGAGTTGGTTATGGTTCTGTAAAGGAAGTCAAGGTAACTGATTTAACTAGTTAATTAACATCCCTAACTGGCTGATGTAGCGTATGTGAGTTTGAGAAAAAGAGGAAAGACCAAGCAGGCAATGGAGACGTGTAGAAGTGAAAAACTGAACAAATCCATCACCACTACTCAATAATTCATTGTCATTCCAAAAACAGAAACTCCAAAAACTTGTGTTTGATATCATCTGCACCATCTTCTGAATCAAGAACAGTTACTTTGATAACAAATGCCCAGTAATATACCCTTGCTGCACGGGCACATAATAAATGACTGCTGAGTAACAAAATAACTGCACTCTACTTCAACTACTTAATGGCTTGGTCATTAAGTCAAATTGAAATCTAGACCTTTGAATTACACATTAATTTGAGAAAAACAGCCCTTCCTAAAAGGGTGCTTCCTATTCAGTAATTGCTTTCTAGAAATGAAACATTTTGTTTCAAGCACAGGACAATAAAAAATGATGTATAAAAATCTTATATAAAAGATTGCTTAATCACACATAAAGGCAGAATTCAAACTGCCAGAGCTCCTCATCTCATATTAAGGCATTTGCCACTTGTTCAAAGGGCATATCTGATGGTCATTGAACAGAGCTTATATCATGCCAAGTGCTACGACTGACTCCTTAGTCAGCAGTGACACATCAGCACTAAAAAGTGCAGATATGTTTTCTTTCACGTAAGTAAATGCTCTAGCAAGGCTCTCTTATCTACAAGAGTTACCAAACACAGAGTGAATAAAATATGAAGCCGAGATTATGTCAATGTTTTCAATTTTTTTAAAGGGCTAAAAATGTAATGCTATTCTTAGTCTTAGGTTCAGAAACAATCAATCCCCTAAAATATATGCCTTCTCCTAAAAAGCTACATAATGTTACTACAAGAGAAAAGATCAAAGACCACACCAAGTCACTGAGAGGAAAATGTAAGGTGTAGTTTCAACAGTATAAGAATGTCTTCTGACACACAAACTTAAAAATTACTCTAATACCAATATATGCCATCTCTGGAGACAGCAGTGGGCCTCGGGTTCAAATGAAGCACTAACCATTGCTAACAGTGGAAAAACGAAAGCGGGGGTCGCGGGGGAAGCGGGAAAGGAAGTACGGGGGCTTCTAGAACATGTATCAGGTTGGGATGGCTGGGAGTTGGGGACACTTCTAGAGACGTAGCGTTAGGGTGAAACATGATACCTAGAAGCAAGTTTGGAGTGCCAGGAAGCGCAGCAGGTAAAAAAACACCTCTAGATCAAATGGAAAGTACCAACGAGATCAAAGAAGGGAAAACAGCAGGCGGGTGAGAGAACAGAATGGGTGAAGGGAAGACTCGGGCAAAAGCTGAGGGAACCGCGCAATCCAGGAAAGACCCTGCCGAGGAGCTGCCAAGAGGGTCCCCTCCACAGTGCATATGGTGTGCAGCGGCTGGAACTGGACCTCAGCACACCAGGGTAGCCGCAGATGAAAGGTGTAGAGGCGGCGGAAGGCGGGAAGGAACCCGTTCCCCAGCCCTCTGCCCGGGCTTACTCCCCGCGTGGGCCCAGAAAGGCACGGTCCCGTCGCTCTGCACCAGGTGCGGCCCCTTGAAGCTGTATTTGTACTCGAAACGGCGATGCGGCAGTGCAGCCGGGGTGCCAGCGGCGCCGGCGGCAGCGAGGTCTCCTCCCACGCCGTCGCCCCCAACGAAGCGACTGAGTGACAGCAGCAAGGCGCAGAACAGCGGCCGAACTCTGGCCTGGAGACCCCTTCGCCTGGATCCCGCCATCTTGGATTCTGGGACGCGGAGGAGGGCGGGAGAGGGAGGGGCGCGGATGGCTGCGGATGGCCAACAGGGCGCTCGCTGATTGGTGGGGCCCGGGGGACCCCAGGGGCAAGGGGTGAGCCCCGCCCCCGGCCTCCGCCCTCCGCGCGGTGGCCGGACCCGGAGCAACTGTGAGCGGGGACACGCTCAGGGGGCGGGTCTGGAGGCGGTGCAGCCCTCAGGCCCCGCCTACCCTCTCCGGGGGCGGGGAAAGGACCCCAACCTTCCCTTCCCGCGCGGCAGACAGCGCGAGAGGCGCATGTGGTCTCTGCCTGCAGGGAGCTTTCTGCGGCTTCTTAGAATACCTGGGAGCAGGAACTGGCGAGCCCTAAGACCTGTGGACCCAGCCTGTAAAAAGTCTTTCCACTATTAGAAGACAGGCGTTCCTTTTGATGTGACATCAGTTTTTCAGTGGCACAATCCCGAATGCTTATGGTCTCACTCCAGTGAGCTCCACCAACCCGTGTTAGAGCATTTCGAACTAGGAACCAGCACGCACGGGCTTGCAGGATGCCTTAGGATTTACGAATTGGTGTCGGAAAGAGGGTTTCCGTGAATTTGTCAGCCATCCTTTACATCTCAAAATTTAATTCCAAGAGCTTTCCAAATTTCGAAACCATGGCAATCAATAGTGCATTCAAATGAAACAGTTTGGTTTGATTTTGGTGAGAGACAATGTGCTATGGACCCAGGTGTCCATAGAACCTGGACATTTGAGATAGGATCGGTCTTCCACTCAATAAATACATTCTGTATTTTAAAGGGGACTCCTCTTTTCTACTTAGGAAAAAACTGTCAAAATATTCATGGTCATTCGGAGTTTTGTTTTTCTAACGTGTCATGATGAGTTGTTCAAGTCCAAGAATCAGCAGTGTGATTTATATTGTTTTTACCGCGGCTCTTTATTTCATTAGCTCTGTTCATGTACGCTACATGAACACCACACTAGCTCTAGGGACTGAATACCCACATTACTTAATCTTATTTTTCCTTGACTTCCCAGTTTTCCATCTCCAGACTCATGAACCATTACTGTTAAATCTCTTTCTAATGCTCAAATAAAACCTTCAAGTTGAATATGGATTTAAGGCTTTCCACCTGCCAGTCTAGAGATGTAATTTAAATTTTTAAATTTAAATTTAAATCTAGGAACAGCAGTAACAAACATTTATCCACTGTATAGTATATGTGGGTCATTGCCCTGGGCTCTCCAGGGTTTTAAACCCGTAAGATTTAATCATTTTATTCGGTTCTCTCATTGCTGTGGCAACCAGCTCTATGCCTTGCACAGAGTAAAGAATCTAAAAGTATTTGTTAAACAATCATTAATGTTAATAAAACTAGCAAACATTTACTGAGTGTTTTCTGTGTGTCAGTAATGGCACTAAGCCTTCTACATGTTAGCTCATTGAATGCTGACAGCAGCCCTCTAAGGTAGATGCCATTAGTATTTTCATTTACAGAAGAGGAAACAGTCATAGAAAGATTGTATCATTTGCTCAGTGTCACACAGCAAGTGGTAGAGATAGGTTTCAATTCCAGGCATTCTATCATTAAAGCCTTCAATCTTAAGAACCATTTTATGTTAAACATTGGTATATTAAATATTTTCAATTCATTACATATGATTTGAACTCATGAGACCTGAATTTCAAGCATAAGTAATATAATACAAGTAAATATTTCTAATTTTGCTGAACCATAAATGTAAATTATGTTCTGTGAAGCTGTTTCTTTTAAAAAAAAAAAGCAACTTTTTACTGAAGCATATTATATAAAGAAAACTATGCAAACCCTAAGAATATAACCCAATGAACTTTCCCCAAAATGAACACATCCCATGCAACCAGCAACCAGATTTTCTTTTCTGTACTTTTTTTAAAAGAACACACATTTCAAAAAAACAAAAAAAAACAAAAAAAAAAAAAAAAAGAACACACATTTCTATTGGGTATATACCTAGGAGTAGAGTCACTGGGTAATAGTAGATCCTGCCAATTTTTCAGAGTGGTTGTGCTAATTTATACTCCCACCAGCAGTGTGTGAGGGCTTCAGCTATCTGACTTTTTTTTGTTAACTTGTAAAAACTCTTTATTCTGAATACCTGTCCGTACTTGGATATATACGTACAGTGAATATTTTCACCCACTTTATGGGATGACTTTTCACTCTCTTAATGTAATCTTTTAATGAATACTTATAATTTTAATATAGCTCAATTTACTGTTTCCCCTGTATCGTTAGGGATGTTTGTGTGTCGTGTTTAAGAATCTTGCTTGTTGTTTTGTCTAAGTTGTTAAACTAAATTTTATAGCATTTTGCCTTCAGAACTGAGAGCTTTTAGGTTTGAGTTAGATAGGATCATTTTACAAATGGTGAAATTGAGAAACTGGGCCTGGCAAACCGAAGTTTCAAGAATCAGAATGGTTTCACTCTAGGCCCCAGGAACTCTGGGCCAGTGAATTTTAAAATCTGTATTTTTGAAGTAATCCAAGAAAGGAAACTTCCTTACATTTAAGTGATATTTTACCTTCAGGGCAATACCATATTGCAGATTTGGTACAACACAATGAGAAGGGATTTCCTACTACGCTCCAGTGCCTGAGACAATTTCCAAAAATTAAGCCTAGATTTTTAAGTTGGGAGGGGAATAAAAATTATGAGGGTCCCTCAACATACCACTGGGCCCTGCATAGAGCTAGAGAGATGGAGTGGCACTTCCAGGGCTCGGTTTGGTAACTGATTCCTTACAACTTCTTCTGGCAGTATCTGTGACTCATTGCAGGCCTCTTCTGTGCTAGCAAAAAGTGTCTCAAATGCCAGAAGATTGACGGGCCTGTCCCATTTATAAAACCCGTAGATGTCTCCTAGCACGTAGCACAGAATGGTGTTTTGCTCTTGACTGAATAAGAAGCCCAAAAGCGGATTTGGAGATATCTTTTCTTTTTGGTCTCCCTATTCACAGGGAGCCCTATGGATTAATGGGTTGTTTTTTTCATAATTGGTCATCAATTTCAATTTTCCTTGATCCAGATACACTCCCCTCATCAATGACACACGTAATTGTTGGCTGGAGTTGGAGTAAAATCCATGGTATGCAACCCACTCCAGTAGTCTTATAATAGACCTCCGTTTTTGCTTAAGCTAGCTGCAAAGAATTTCACTTAGTTACAGCAAAAATAGTGTTAAAACTAAGGTTACCATGCCAATTCATTGTTTGCATTAGTGGATTAACTATCGTTGGGGCCTCCTAATGACTTTGAATAAACTGTATTTGATAAGAGTAATGAAAATGATATTGTCTGCCAGCTCTTTCAATGTGTGATCATTCATTCATTCACACATGTTTATTCTTATTCACAGCATCAGACAAGTGTTAAAGCCACTATACTCAAGGCAAGGCAACAGGAATACAACTTGCTTGGAGAATTGAGATTTAACATTGAACAGTTAGAAAATTATTAAATGTATTCTAATAAATGCAATACTTTAGGCTGCAAGAGCAGAAAAAAAATAAGCCGCAATTCAAAGTGGTTGAAACGATAAAAAAAATCTGTGATCTCATAGAACTGCAAATTAGATTAAGACTGGGCCAGGAAGTTACAGCCAGGTTCTCTGCATCTTTGAAATGTTCTGGTTCTACCTAACAATGACTTTGTCCTTAGGCTAGCTTCTCTCAAGGTTCTAAGATGGCAGACCTATTTTAGGTTCAGTGGGAGAGACAGAAAATCTCTTTCATCTTTGGATCAAATTTCTGCCTTTCATTCTGATTAGGTCAATTTAGGTTACACGTCCATCTTTGGAACATTAACTGTAGCCAGGAGAAGACCAAGCACTGAATCAATTGCTGGTAAAGAGTATCAGATTACCAGCCTTAGTTAAGAACAGTGGTTCTCGAACTTTAATGTGATTCAGAATCACTTCTGGAGTTTGTTAAAACACAAATTTCTGAGACCAACATTTCTAGTTTTAGAAGGTTGAGAATAGGGTCTAATATTGCTAACAAGCTCCAGGTCATACTAATGCTGCTTATCTGGAGACCACACTCTGAGAATCACTAAATCACTAGTTAGACAAATCCTGATCTGCCCTGGGACCTGGGGATGGAGTTAGCTTCCTCTGAGTCATAAGGACTGTGTGTGTGTGGTGGGGAGTGAACATATGAACTCAACTGGGACTCAGTTCAGAAGGAGGAAGACAGAAATGAAAGATTGGAAGATAACCAACAGCATGTCCTGCACAGTTAATCAAGAACATGATCATGTCTTACAGATTATCTATTAGGATTATAAAATGCAGTTGCGATCCAAGTTAGAAGGATATAATTATTTGATAAAAACAAAGACTTTTCAGTTCAAGGTCATGCCATAGTTCCAATAATCAATTTTCAACGAACAGGATACAATGTATAAGGTTTCTAAGGAAGATGAACACAGAGGTGTATTGAACCACTATCTAGAACAGCCACCCCACTCATCTCTTCTCAAGATTTTATGGAGTCATTATTTTCTCTTCAAGTATAGTGCATAACTGCAAGACAGAGTTACAAAGGGGTGAGTTTAAATTCTTTTCAGTGATGAGTTTAGTTAGGGTCCCATTGATAATTTTTACCAATAAAATTTAAAATATATTACAATCACAAATACAAAATATGCTAACATAAAAATTAAAATAGCAGAGAACTGTATAAAGTAAAAACAATTCTCTCCCCCTCCCCAACTCCAACCTCACTTCTTGGATTCAACCAATGATTAGTAGTGTGATATACAACGTTCCAGAGAATTTCTATCCTGCGCATTTACAAATATATATACTCCGATGTTTAAAAATAGGATCAGATGATATACATTTATGGCATATACATATTTCATTCCATAACATAATGTGGTCATCTTCTATAAGGTTAGCATAAATCTAGCCAGTACCACCAGTGTAACTGTGTCCTGAGCAGGGATGCCTGTCTAAGGTGACAAGAGGAGGTGGAAATCAGCCCTCAGTCTGTGATCCTGCCAGGCTACATCCATCGGGAGAAAGTGCCTTTTTAGACAGGTGCCATATTAGCAGCCCTACAAGTGCTTAACTAGTTTTAGTACTTCATTGTACAAAACGTATCATAATCATAATTTAATCTCATGCAAGCATTTGAATTGTTTTCAACTTTTTGCTATTATGAATAACACTTCAAAAATACCTTTAATCACTTGGGTCAAAGAAAATGGGAATTGATAATCAATTATTAAAAAACCACCCGTTGATCCTCAGAGCTCCCTCAGCAAGCAGGGATTACAAAGAAGAAAAGATGTCTCCTAATCTCCCAATCTGCTCCTTGTTTTTCTGCTCTCCCAAGACAGTATCAGCATGTGCTATGAGATGTCTATTTGTTTTAGAAATAAGACAGTTCTATTAATCTTCTGGCATCCTAGACACCTTTTGCTAGCATAGAAAAGGAGCATAGAGTTAATCATATTACCACAAATTTTACAAGGTTTGACCCCAACCAAGCTGTCACTTTTCTCACTGTCTTTCTGCCTCTTAAAATACTTCTGGATGGGCATGGTGGCTCACGCCTGTAATCCCAGCACTTTGGGAGGCTGAGGCAGGCAGATTGCTTGAGCTCAGGAGTTCAAGACCAGCCTGGGCAACACAGCAAAACCTCGTCTTTACTAAAAATACAAAAAATTAGCTGGGCGTGGCGGTGCATGCCTGTAGCCCCAGCTACTCTGGAAGCTGAGGTGGGAGGATGGCTTGAGCCCAGGAGGCAGAGGTCGTAGTCAGCCAAGATCTCGCCACTGCACTCCAGCCTGGGTGATAGAGCCAAACCTTGTCTCAAAACAAAGCAAAACAAATGAAAACTTTGTAAGCATCAAAAACACACTTTTCAGTAGGGCATCACCTAAATGCTGAAGGCAAGACTCCTGTTTTGTTTTGTTTTTTTAATTTTATAATGGTTTCAATTTAAAGGAAATTACAGAGATAATGAAACACAATCCTGTTTCAAAAATCTTTGCAGCTTTCCATAAACTTCAGGTATTTGAAAGTAAAGATATTAAAATACTGAACC